>BPLR01001069.1:112500-114116 GCA_021605095.1 Caerostris extrusa
ACAGATCTTTTCGAATATCTCGTTCCGTAGGCACCAAATCAGAATCATCAATGTTAGCTCCTTTTGTACTTTCCCGTTGCATGTATATCCACCAATAGATTTGGCTCCAGTGGTAAAGAGAGAGAAATTCTCAACCTTTATTTATAAATGACCTTTCTGCCATAGATGTGGAAAGCTTTACAGTAGGAAACTCAGACTTAGGACTCAAAAATTTCTTTTATACTACTTGTTTGGAAAGCTAGCTCTGGCTTAACGACTACTGGTTTAGAGTAAATTTTGTATGCCTTTGACATTTTCATATGTAGAATTGGGAAGAACTGACTTTCGTGGAAAATGCCGCCATCTGGTAAAAAAAGCGTTATTGTAATTTTCTCCGTGATGACTTATTGGTTAATTTCTAGTAGGGCAGAGAAAACCACAGCATATAGAGATAATCCCACCTCTGTAAACGCATTCTTAGCATTACTTCTTGAGTCTGCAAAACTGATATGCAGCCTACATGACTCTGGACCTTTCTGGAGAAAAATCGGTTATGGCGACCACACCAGGCGCCGTGTAACGTTCTGATCCTGCAGACTGGAAAACAAACACGCGCGCCTGAGGGACACCGACGTTTAATAAACAGAAAAGTGAAATCGCTGCACCAACCTGTTTACTCATTTCGCGCTTAAACGATTGACTGCAAGCGATTTTTCTTTTGCTTCTTTTTCGCTCTGTCCGTTCCTCAGAAACCGCCACTGGTGGGAATGCGGCCACTTGCTCACATCGAGCCTCACGCACATTTGCTATGCTTCGGTCACTAGTAGAAACCACACCTTTACTCATTTTCGTGATCGGCGCAGAGAGTTCTCAAGGGGATCATCGGTTTCCGCCGCTGGAAAAGTAAATTGCACGTGTCATCCGCGAATGATTTGGGTGCGTTCCTCAGATGTACCATTACTTCCGTTAATACCACAATACCGGACATTCATTGGAAACCATGCATCCTCACATTGATTCATGCGCTACTCATAGTTCCCATATGGATCGAAACCATTTGTATCATCCGAGAACATGGACTGTGATTTCACTCAGTGCTCACGCACACTGATGGAGGTCGCAGTAGCACTACATGTTTGATCCACATCGCTATCATCCATACCGGATTTCTTGAAACTTCACATGCATCCATGCATTAGTCAACAGAAACCAGCACGCATATACTGATCGAAACAGTAGTGGAAACCATAGCACTCCGTACTGATTATACAATGAGTACCCGCTACTGGACGACAATCCTCAGCATCAATCCATATGACATGCTGGATTTGATTCCGCGGATCTGAGCGGCAGCAAATGGATTGATTCTCACTGTATAATCAATAGGATACCAAAACGCGTTTATTGAACCATATATCATATCATTACTCCATATTGGTTAATACCGTAGAACAATATGGGGTGTTTTATATTTATAATTTGAAAAGTATTGAAATATTTTTTTAGTTTCAAAGGGGATTTAAAATATTGTAAATTTAAGAGAGTGGAAACTGGAAAGAGGGTATGGATTTAAGAAAGGTTATTAAAATAATTTGTTTGCTTGGCCATAGCAACCTCTATTTGGTCATTTTTTGTCC
>BPLR01001070.1:0-11492 GCA_021605095.1 Caerostris extrusa
TTTTGCTCTCATATGTCATTTATAATGTGAACGTTTTAACAAGCTTATGTTGGGTAACTTTTATACAAACGTCAGTCATTTTGGTATAGACGGAAGTTAACGTCAGTAGAGACAAAAAAGTATTTTGCTCTCATATGTCATTTATAATGTGAACGTTTTAACAAGCTTATGTTGGGTAACTTTATACAAACGTCAGTCATTTTGGTATAGACGGAAGTTAACGTCAGTAGAGACAAAAAGTATTTTGCTCTCATATGTCATTTATAATGTGAACGTTTTAACAAGCTTATGTTGGGTAACTTTATACAAACGTCAGTCATTTTGGTATAGACGGAAGTTAACGTCAGTAGAGACAAAAAGTATTTTGCTCTCATATGTCATTTATAATGTGAACGTTTTAACAAGCTTATGTTGGGTAACTTTATACAAACGTCAGTCATTTGGGTATAGACGGAAGTTAACGTCAGTAGAGACAAAAGTATTTTTGCTCTCATATGTCATTTACACTGAAGTGACAAAAGTCATGGGATAGCAATATGCAAATTTTCAGATGGCAGTAGCATCGCGTAGAACAGGTATAAATACGCAGTGCTTTCGCAGAGCTTTCATTTCTGTTCAAGTTATTCATGTGAAGAGGTTTTGATGTGATGATGACCGCACGACGGGAATTAACAGACTTTGAACGCGGAATGTTAGTTGGAGCTAGACGCATGGTTCATGCCATTTCGGAAATCGTTAGGGAATTCAACATTCCCAGATCCACTGTGTCAAGAGTGCGCCGAGAGTATGAAATTTCAGGCATAACATCCCACCATGGACAGCGTAGTGGTCGACCGCCTGCACTTAACGACCGAGACCGGCGACGTCTGCAAAGAGTCGTAAATTCTAACAGACAAGCAACACTGCCTCAAATAACCGCATAAATCAATGTGGGACGTACAAGGGGACTTGTCTGTTGGTAGAACTGTGCGGAGAAATTTGGCTTTCTTGGGCTATTCCAGCAGAAGACCGACTCGAGTGCCTTTACTGACAGAACGACATCGCTTGCAGCGACTCTCGTGGGCACGTGAGCATATCGGTTGGTCCCTAGATGAATGGAAAACCGTGGCCTGGTCCGATGAGTCATGATTTCAGTTGGTAAGAGCTGATGGTAGGGTTCGAGTGTGGCGCAGACCCCACGAAGCCATGGACCCAAACTGTCAGCAAGGCACTGTTCAAGCTGGTGGTGGCTCCGTAATGGTGTGGGCTGTTTTTCATGGCATTGACATGGTCCTCTGGTGCGACTGGACCGAACATTGACTGGAAATGCTTATGTTCAGCTACTTGGAGATCACTTGCAGCCATTCATGGACTTCATGTACCCAAACAACGATGGGATTTTTATGGATGACAATGCGCCATGTCACCGGCCACAACTGTTCGCGATTGGTTTGAAGAACATTCTGGACAATTCCAACGAATGATCTGGCCACCTAGATCGCCCGACATGAATCCCATCGAGCATTTATGGGACATCATCGAGAGGTCTGTTCGTGCCCAAAACCTGCACCATCAACGCTTTCACAATTATGGACGTCTATCGAGACAGCATGGCTCAATATTCCTGCAGAAGACTTCCAACGACTTGTTGAGTCCATGCCACGTCGAGTTGCTGCACTTCGACGGGCGAAAGGGAGGGCCGACACGATATTAAGAGGTATCCCATGACTTTTGTCACTTCAGTGTATAATGTGAACTTTTTAACAAACTTATGTTGGGTCACTTTATACAAACGTCAGTCATTTTGGTATAGGCGGAAGTTAACGTCAGTAGAGACAAAAAAGTATTTTGCTGGCTTATGTCATATACAATCTAATGAACCTTTTATGGTACCTAAGAATTTTTGAGCCTCTTTTATAGTATTGAAATATTTCACTATAGAGATAAATATACAGATCTTATTTATGAATATTGAACATTATCAATGTTTATTTTAATAGAATTGGAATTTCTTTTTAAAAATTAGCACCCTTTTGTAAGAAAAAAAATTAACTTTGATTTTTCATATTTCAGATAACTCAATAAGAAGCACAAGACAAAGGCTATTATTGTTTAAAACTGTCTGACCTTCTTGCCCATTACAGAAGTCCAGTACACTGATATAAGACGGATGCCAAAATGGTCTAGAAGTAACACAATTTTTTTTTTTTTTTTGCTAGGAATATTATTTTGAGTGACTTAATTTCTTATTTTTACAAAATTAGGAAAATTTCAAATTTCTTGAATTTTTGTCAAACATATATAAGCTGTTGAAGTTAATTCAAGAAAGTTCGATCAAGGGCCAGAGTCGAAATAATAGAGGACAGACTTTCAATAAAGGGTAAGGAATTCAATGAAGAAGGGTATCTGTTTAAAAAGCTTATTTTCAATTCGAAAATCAATTTTCAAATTGATTCATATCATCAAGAATCGTATTCATTCTTCTGAAATTACATATAGTAGGGAGGAGTAAACGATTATGAGGAAGATATCTCACTTAAGCTAATTTTTTTTTTAGTGCTTGTAAACTAAATTCATAATTATGCAATGTCACTTTTCTTTATTATCTGTAATGAAATTATTATATGTGTGTGTGTGTGTGAGTGAGTGGAATTCGATGATATCCATAATATCAGAATACGCTGCTGGGAGTTTTCACTTAAATCTAGTCATCCAGAAAACAGAAATAGCATGGCATTTATGTCTTAAGAATGCATAACTTATTCATCGAAAAATATTTTCAGCAATAATTTGTTTTGGGTTTTGCTAATTTCTCTTGAATTTTGCTGATCTTCTGAACAACTTTTTCCATTATATAATTATGTTGTTCTTTTGAACCAACCAATGCAGTCCTGTTCAATCTTCTGATTTTAATATTTAATAAATGATTTTCAGTTTCTGTGCTGCATATACATATATTATAATGCAAAAATTGATATATCGTCCTGATCTTACCAAAAACTTTTTTTGTATTGGTCTTACTTTTTTGGACACAGTAGTATAATAGATACATTTAATCACATCAAAACATTTCAAGAATAAATTGATATTATTTGTAATTACTGCAATATAGTTCATCTCCTACGTAACGTAACGGTAGGTGTTTAGTTGGAGTACCAGGGAATTTCCGTACCTCCATATCAATAATTATTATTAAAAACAAAAATTTTAAAATCCAAAGATGAGCTAAAGAAAGAATATTAAACGAGCCCACGCTCGGAGAGAATTTACAGGAGTAAAAGGTTAGTAAATACAAAATTTAAAATAATAGTTCACAAATGTTTTTAAAAATAAAAACTGTGGCACTTAAAAGGAGTTAAAAAATAACCGTTACGAAACCACGAAACTTTCACCCCGGGTCAAAGTGAATTCTTTTTTAGCCACGGGGAATGAACTGAAGTCTTGAAAGTAAATAGAACGCGGGCATTTTTCGCATGGCGCGTGGTCGGATCATAATAAGGGAGATTTAGCAGCGTTGGATTTGTAGACGTTGCATCAATTTTTAGAATGAAATTTTCGGTAATCTTTTTGCCAAGGTTCAGAATAGGATCGATTTTTAATTCGTCGTGAATACGATGGCGGTTATAATGAAAAGGCGCATCTGTTATCGTCATTAAGAACTGATTTTGAAGAACCTGCAGTCGCTTCAAATGGATCATTGCTGAATTTATCCAGACCGGAATCGCATAAAGCAGTATAGGTCGGATAAGTGAGATGTAAATATTTAATTTGCCTCTGAGAGATATTTTGCTTTTCCTGAAAATTAAAAGTGCAATTGTGAATTTGGCTTTATTAGCTTTAGAAATAATGTAATGAATGTGTTTTTGAAATGTAAGGTGGCGGTCCAGTATGAGACCAAGGTATTTGTACTCAGTTACAAAAGGCACTGGTTCGTTAAAGATAAGAATTTGATGAACATTTTGAGTGGTTCTTTTGCGGTGAAAGATGAGAACTGCACATTTGCTGGCATTAACATTGATTTTCCATAAGCAGAGCCAGGTTTGTAGCCTATGGACAAAAGATTGAAGTCTAAAATAGAGAGTGTATTCGTGGAAGTGCTGTGTAATGATTGCGGCATCGTCGTTCTGCAAATGAATCCACGGTAAATGCACAAAGTATGAGTCCACTTCCTGTTCATATTACTAAATGCGAAGTTAGATTTCGGAAACTCATCCCATTGCAATAGTGTAACTTCTTGTTGTTATGACTTTGCTTCAATTTCTACAAAACATTCGCCTTATATTCGTGAAGCTTCAGTAAATATTGTAATATTGTATTGAAATATCCCGAACGAGACTTCAACTTGAGACAATAAAGTTCAACTCAATAACTTTCTGGCAAATTGGAACCAAATCGATCCTTAAAATTCTGTTCATCCACTTCAATGCCTGTCCTTAAAGGATCAGTTTTTTTTTCCAAATTTCATTATTTTAATTGGTTTGTTTCTCATTTTTGAATTTAATTTCCCAAATTAAATTCTTACCGCAAGGCAAAATTTTTGTAATAATATTCAAAATGTACGTAGGATCACACTTCTTCTCTCTAACCACAACTGCAATGACAGGAAAATGGCGCTACATATGCAAGTTAGATAAGTTAAAATGAAAGATGAATCATTCATGAACACCGTCCTTGAAACATGAATTGAACTATATATAATACAAATGTGGGCTTTCATTTGTTAAAAAGTTCTTGATTAATGAATTGATGAGTAATCGACTTTTGGATCATACGGTATAATCAGACGGAGTTTATATTTTTTTAGAAAGAATTTTTAATTTTTATTTCGTTTAAGGACGCTTACTTTGATGCTGAACCATGCTTTTCACTGACATACATTTTTACAATATCTCTTGAATATGAGAGTTTAGCCGTTTAGAAGGGAAAGATTGCCAAATATTAATAATAATAATAATAAATAAATAAAAATTAAATTAAATTAAATTTTAAAAAGTTAAAAAAAGTAGATACAGAATAGAACTAATAGAATCTTTTGCGTTGCCGTTATTAGTAACGCTAACACACCACGTTAAATCTAAACTTGGCGTATTCACATAATAAATGTAGACACGATGAAGATAAGATTTTAATTTTAGTGCATTGTACAAGCCTGCGATTTGTATTCATAACTAAAAACGATATTCAATTATATAAATTTTCATCATACTACATAAACCATCGAAATTTTGAAATGAGGCTACGCGTTTTTGAGGCTGTACAAATTGAATTTTGCTTCTAAGTCTTTGGGGCTGTACAAATTGAATTTTGTTTCTAAGTTTTTGAGGCTGTACAAATTGAATTTTGCTTCTAGGCCTTTAAAACTGTGCACACTGAATTTTTCTTCTAAGCCTTTAAAGTTCCGCTCATTGAATTTTACTTCTAGGCTTTCAAGGCCTTATTTTATTTTAAAGCTTTTTTTTTTTTTTTTTTGCTTTGTTTTTGCTTCTAAGCTTTTGAAATCCCACACACTGAACTTTGCTTCTAGGTTTTTGAGGTTATGCACATGAAATTTTGCTTCTAAGCTTTTGATATCCTGCACATTGAATTTTGCTTTTAAGCTTTAGAGGCCATGCATATTGAAATTTCACATCATTTCAATACCGACATCCTTTTATACTTTATTTATTACTGTTGTATCAATATTATAAGTTTTGTAAAAAAAAAAAAAAAAAAAATTATATAAATGCTGAAAAGATAATTCCTTTGTAAAGGAAGAAAATCTTATAGAATACATTACAACGTTACAATAGTAACTTATTTTCCCATTTTTCCAAAATTAAGTTATCGTCAAAAACAAGTGCTGCAATCAATAAACTGCTTCCAAGCGCCGATTTTTTAATAGGTGCAATAAAATACATCCGTAAGCAGGTTAGTAATCACACAACACAAAATGAAACGTGAAAATTCCTTTTTTAAAAGCTTCAAAATTTATTCAAATAATTTAATTTTTTAAAAGCTTCAATATAATTATTTAAAATACAAAACCGAGATCTTCAAATTTACTTAAATAAAGAAGTAATGTAAAGTCAGAAGTAACGTATCCCTCAAACATTTTTTTTTTTTTTTTTAAGATACAGATTATAGTAATGTGAATCCAAAAATTTTAGAACGGGAATTAAAATTGAATATAATACATGTCTATTAAAAATGATGTTTAAATCATGATAGTCGACTCTCAATTGAAATTTTATTTGCAATAGAATTTCAAAAATTCCACTAACAAACACATCAATACATTACAAAAATTAAAGAAATATCAAATTTGACAATTAAATTGATAATTAGTTATCCTTTGTCTACTGTTACTGTTTTCAGAGATACATAGAACATTAACAAATTATTTTGGTTGTTTTTCAATGAGTTTTGTAGACACTCATACCCATAAATTAAGGATAATTCAGAATCACACAGAAATTGAATTCTAAAATTAAAATTTCACCTGTAGAATTATCACACACATCTTGAAGAAGAATATGCAAATCACAGGAAACCACCAGATGGCGCGGATAGTACGTCACAATGACGAGAGTGTAAGAGAGGGGTATATAAGGAATGGTGGCAAAGAAGTAAAATTGTTCACAAGCGCTTTAAAAGCCTTTTTCAGTGCAATAACCGCATAGTTATGGCACAAAGGAAGCATTTGGATGATTTTTACGTGGTAGAATTATCGGACGACAGGAATGTGAACGTACCCAGCTGGAAGTATCCGAGGAACTTGGAATCGCCCAGAGTGTCATCTCCAGCCTTTGGCAACGATTCCAAGACAATGGTAATGTGAGTAGAGGTTACAGCACAGGTCGCCCCCGAGTTACAACGCCGAATGAGGACCGGTATTTAACAGTTACTGCCAAAAGAAACAGACGGACAAAAGAAACAGACCTGTCTCGTCAGCTCTCTTCAGCTACCAGTACGACAGCTTCAAGGCAGACCGTGTACAGACGCTTAGGGCATATTGGTCTATATGCTCGTAGGCCTGTCAGATGTGTTCCACTTACCGCAACTCACTGTCGCCTGCGATTAACCTGGAGTAGAGAGCATGCATTGTGGACATCGCAACAGTGGTCTTGTGTGATATTTTCCGACGAGTCCAGGTTTAGTTTGCAGTCTGATTCTCGCCGGACTTTCATATGGAGAGCGCCAGGTGCCCGTTACCACCAAGAGAACACCATTGAACGACACCGTCACGGTGGTGCAGGATGGCTCGTTTGGGGGGAGGAATTATTCTTGGTTCCAGAACTCACCTGCATGCTCAGAGTGTAACGATGACAGGTCACATCTATCGGGATGTCATTCTGGAACAACATGTACGTTTGTTTCGGGGCGCCATGGGTGCCGAATTTCTGTTTATGGATGACAACGCCCGTCCTCACCGTGCAAACATTGTAGACGAATGCCTTTCAATTGGAGGATATCCCACCCGTATGGATTGGCCAGCATACTCACCGGACTTTAATCCAATAGAGCATGTGTGGATATGCTTGTCCGACGAATTGCAGCCCGTCAACCCCCTCCCACCTGTCAAACGGAACTTCGGAGGCATTTCTTGATGAGTGGTGTAATATTCCCCAAAGATCAGATTGACAATTTGATACTCAGCATGCCTAGGCGTTGTAAGGCCTGTATTGCATCGTCCGGGAGACATACTCCATATTAACCATCATACTAACCATGTTATACTTTTTTGTAAATAGGTTCTTTTTTAAAATTTGCTGCAGGGAGTAAAATCGCAATTTTTATAAATTGTGACAAACATATAGCATCTTTTTTGCTCTCTACCTTTTGTATTAATAAATAGACTTTACAAATAAGTCAAATTTGTTTTGCTTCTGTCTCTTTCTTTGCCTGAACTTTATTATCCTTATTTTATGGACATGAGTGTATTTTTAATGCAGTAGCTTTTTCAGACTTATAACAGGACACGACTGTCTTTGTGAAGACTTATATCGTATAGGTGTATATGACCACCCCTACTGTCGTCATTGTGGCTTGAAAGTGCCTATGAATAGAAAAACACCTGCAATGTAGCAAGACATTCCATGGAACAGACTCCAGAGATTGCAAGTTACTGGCGTGCCAGAGAACTCTTGGGGCGACAACTTCGGTCTTTACTCTTCTACTGTGTATCGATGTTTTTTGTTCTTTCTTTATTGTATTTGTATGTACTCTTCGCCATTGAAAATGAAATCAAAATATTTATATATTATTAAATAATATTATATATATGTTATTGGGCTTCATATTCAGGAATTATTTTTACAGAAAACAATTAAATCGAAACCTCTGTAAAACCCTCAACTCATTTTGAACAATGACCACTGGTGGGTTTTTTTTTTCTTCTAATGCAGCTGGCAAATAGACCGTGATCTTCGCCATATGGCTGCACCGATGCTACTCACTTTGCATTACCCAGGGGGCGCGTGTAACTTGATGGTAAGGCCACGAACGCGGAGTAACAATGCCTCCACAAAGCTCTACGATCCTAATAGGACCGGGACCTACGGTTTAAAATTAGTTCCGAACCACTACAGCACCCATGGGCAAAGCCGGTATTTGAACCCGATACCTGTGGTACCGAACGCCAGAGCTTTAGCCATTCGCCCATCAGACCCCCTGACAACTGATGGTAAATTTTGTAAAATATGGAGACAACATTTATACAACTTATTAAAAAAGCATTAATATTATCAGTTTTAAAACTATTTTATTTATGCTTCTTGAAGTTATTATCTATTAAGACCAAGGGAAAAAATAGGTATATGAGATGTGAGAAAAAAATTTAAACTTTGTTTTTTAAAATCCTTATTTTATTTTTTTTTTTTTCTTCTCATTTTTAAAAATCGTTATTCATTTATTCATCATTCATCAAAAAGTTGAGTAAAATATTCAGGTTTTTCAATATTTCTTCGAACAGGACAGTCACTGCAGCTATATTTTCTGCATTCGACTCAGAATTATTAGAAATTATGTTCCTAAGCTTGGCAGGATGCATTTCTGCTGAGTAGATGATCATTTATCTAGAGCATCTCTTCCTTTTTAAATGATTGCATGGTCGGTTGGTGAATGCATTTATTACAAATGCTACTTCCGTACAAATTCATTAATTTTGAAGAAAATCATCGACTAATGTTGTGTTACTAATTTAAAATGGTCACATTTGGTGGTGTAAAAGGGGTCACATTTTTGGTATAAAATGGAGTCATATTTGTTGGTGTAAGACTGGTGATATTTTGGTGAACATTTGATGGTGTAAAACTGGTGATTATTTGCTGAATTTAAAACCGATCGTATTTGTTGGAGAATAATTGATGGTTAAAGCTGCTCATATTTGTTAGTGTAAACCTGGTGATATTTGATGGTGATTATTTGTTGGTGTAAAACAGGTCACATTTATTGGAAAATAATTGATGGCGTAAAAACTGTTGGTGATATTTGTTGGTGAATATTGGACAATGTAAACTGGTCATACTTGCTGGTATAAGATTGGTAATATTTGTTGATATAAAAACTGAAGCAGTTTTTGAGTATGTGAGCTTTTATTAAGATAGAAATGCATCTCTATAAAAACATGGCCACTCATATAAATGGATGGTTATACAAAAGGACTATTTTTAATATGTTGTTTTACAAAAGGGGCTCAAAGTTTAAAAATTTGAGAACCATTGAATTACAAGAGTTTCAAAATAGTCCACGAAGGTGAATCTTGCGTAAAGTGAGACAAAGAATCACATCTTCTGAAAAATCTCTTTCCAATTATCCAAGAAACAGAGAACATTTCTCTTTTCAGATCTCTCGTGTTCCGAGAGGTGGCTGGAAAACCTTTCTCTTGTTTCTCTTTCATGCTCAACCTTATTTTACGAGCAACCGAGGACGAGAGGCCGCTTTTTGCCAACTGCGAAACGATTTTAATATGCTCATGCTGCGGTGGCAACACAAGAGGGGGTCTTTGTCTCGAAACATGAGAGGGTGAGGTACTCTCGAAATGTTGAATTAGTGCGGGATGTGGAGCTCAATTTCCGCTTTCACGACTTTACGACTTATTTGACCTATCTCAGAACGCCGAGGCGCACATGTGGCGATGGCCAACCACTTTCCGAATTTCGGTTTTATTTCTTTTTCTCCCAATTACAGATTGAATGGTTAACATGTTATTACGCTTCTCCGTTTAAGAAGGCTTGTAAAAGTGGCATCTCGCGGGTGGTCGAACTCTGCTCTTTTCTCAGCACGTTAGAGGATACCTGGCGAAACGCCTCCATTAGAAGACAACTCTGCAGCGAAAGGAAAGCGCTGCGTTGTAAAGTAAAAAGAAAAGTACCCAAAGCACTGTTGTCATGAGCATTGGGAACTTGCCCAAGAGATCTTTAGCAATGTATCGTAGTATTTCATTAATGAAAATACGAGAAAACTCCCTAGCGTTTTGTACATTGTGGACCCGTTTTGAAAAACTTTCCCATATAGTCAGGAGTTAAAGAAAAGGGTCATATAACCAACGACATAGTATATTGTGAGTTGATATCTGTACCAATGTATTTTGTGAATTGTAAAATAACATTTAAACGACGATAGATTAAAATTTTAATTAATTGATGCATATGTAAAATTCTCTTAATTACATATGCAGAATTAATTGATTACATATGTAGGAGTAATTGCTTACATTATGTAGAAATTAAGCATTGATCATATGGAGAATTGAGTGATTACATATGGAGAATTATTTACATATAGAACATTGATTACATATGGAGAATTAATAGATTATGCATGGAGAATTAATAGATTATGCATGGAGAATGATAGATTATGCATGGAGACTAGTAATGAGTACATATGGAGAATTTTTATAATTCATTATTAAAATCAAAAAATGAGATGTGTTTTTGCACTATTAAAAGAGTATTCTGGAGGGATTCTCTGTATATTTTTTAACTGTTTCATATTTTTGTGGGTTGGTTTCTGTCACAAACTTTTTATTTATTTTGATTCCAATAATAGAGTTATGTTTATTTTCAAATCTATTACATTTTTAAATCCTACTTCCTATGCATTGCATTTTGTGAGAGTCCTCCTAAATATTATGAGATATTTCCTAGAAAAAAATAAATTATGAAATATAAAATATCCGATCGAAGACAAAAAGCAAAAGCACTTTCTAAGGTTTTAATGATAGACGACTGCACATCATGATTAAATAACAAGTTGACTTTTTTTAATAAACTTCTTATTTTCTTTTTTCATTTTATTTCCAATAATATGTGTTATTTTCAACACATTACATTTCATTTGGCAGACACTGCAATTTTGTCCGATTCTCCTAAATCTTTATCTTCCTAGTCTGACACATTAAAAATATAGCCATGAACCATACTGTTCCATCTGTGTTTGAGAAAAAATAATAATAAAGCAATGGCGCACTTTCCTATATTGTCCATGATTAAGATTAAACATATAAATTATATTAATCCAGCAATACGTAA
>BPLR01001071.1:0-130000 GCA_021605095.1 Caerostris extrusa
AACAGAATGATATTGTTTGTAACAAATTATCAATTTTTGTGTATATTTAGTCGGTTTTAAAATAATCTTTGGGTATCAGTGGAATTAAAGAATTACCTGCATGTATTTTGTTTAAAATATATTAATACTACAGACATTCTTTTCTCACGTTGTTGAAGTCAAGGATGCAGTAAAGGTCGTAGACTTCTCGTTGCCCATCACCTCGATGACGACAGAAGCTGGTGTGCGGTTCTGGAAATAAATAGGGAGTCAATTTCTATGCATGTTAGAAACAAAGTTAAATGCGACAATCATATTTGACTCGGAGTCGAAAAATTTCAACTTCTACTGCCAGAAATATGAATGTGTCAATTTCACTCTTTTTTGGACTTATCAGGTTTTGTTAGATAATTTATTCTACAATTAAAATTTTGCAGGTAAATTTCATTTTGGTGTTTGGTCAATTTCATTTTCGAAAAAAAAAAAAAAAAAAAAAAAAAAAACGATACACAGGTGTAAGTTGAACCAAGAGCGCTAACAAATTGAACTAAGAGTCTGTATACTCTGCTATCAACAATCAATCGTGCGTATCTAGGGATGGTCACTTAAAAGTAAAACATAGCATCTGTTGTATTAGATGTTTCAAGATGTGCGCATCATGAGTTCTCAGAATATAATTTAATCATTCTGCGAACTACTAACTGCAAACTCGTAAATAAAACAGGCACTATCAGTCTTATATTCGCAAGCATCTTAATTTAAAAATTAAAGTTAATTTTTTTCTCATCATTTCGTCAGTTCGTTTTTGAATATAGGGATGCACACATAATGTATTTTTTTTTAACGCATTGTTTTTCACTACTTTGGTCATTATAAAATAAATATATTTTGTAAAAAGTGTGATACATCTCACGGGACGAAAAACTATTCAAGGCGGGCAGCGGGTTGACCAGCCCTGCTTTAATACAATCATTGAATATAAGGTACAGAATAACTAGGAGAGGAGAAGGTAAAAAGCGGAATCTGCTACATATACATTGCAGTGAGGTGGCAGCCTTCTTCTTGTGCATGTTATAAAAAATGAGAGACCATTTTAGATACATATTTTTCAATTGGGATAATTGCTTCTTTTAAAAATTTCCTATAGTAAAATGTTTGTTCCCTGCAAAGTTCAGTTGAAGTAATGTAAATGTTTGTTGAGATTTCCCATGTTCTCGATATAGATCTTTATTTACTACAGTACCAGGTGCTCACCTCAGACATGAACTAGAACATGCCTCAACTAAAACTTAAGTGCCCCTGTGTTTATGGCGAAAATTCATGATTCTTTCCAAATCATCATTTCAAATTAAATCTCACATTTCAAACAATATACTTAGTATTTATTTTATTAAGTCCGACAAACGATATTCAGTTTTATTATCAGTAATGAATCTTTTTAATATTGAATTTCTTTGTAAAGAATAAAAGATTTGATCGTTTTTAATTACATATTCATTTTATGTCGATAGAAATTTAGTGAACCAGGAAAGTAGGAAAAACAATAAAAAAAAATGTAAGTGAACTACGGATCCTATGTGGCAGAACATCATGACATGGTATACAACACATATGTTGCACTTGATTGTTATGCACCAGATCTAATACAATCTGTTCTATATCCAGAATTCGTACTCCTCGTTCACGATTAATGATGGTTTTTCCGGCAAGACCCCCATCACAGATAACTGCTGGTCCAGGCGCCCAAAAGACAATTACCCTAAATACGGCCTATTGGATATTTCTACGGTTACAAATGCTATTTGGCTTGCCTAATGTAAGCCAAATAGGTAATAATAGCGTCCGTCTACCCGTAAATCTCATGTTTGTTAGTTCCGCATATGATCAGCCATCTAACTACCACTGTACCACTGCAGCTACTGCGTCAGTGCCTGAAATGAAAGAATTTCTGATCCTCTGAAAAACCATATACTTCATCTGGAAAACGTTTATGTCCTATTATTGTAACGTGATCCAAAGTTGTCTAGGTGTACTTGTACATCTCCTGGAAGTTCGTAAACCTGATGCTGAGACATACTGAATCCTGTTGTCCTATATATCGCAAGTGAAGTAACAGTAAATTATGTATAAAATAGATTTATGCATTCAAGAAAACATTTTTATACAATGTAGAGAATTCGTCCAATATAATTTTTGTCATGACATAATGAATGAACTTTGAACATCATAATATGTGAGAATCCATATTATTTATTAAATTAAAATGTTAACAACTCCGATTTATGAAAGAGTTCTTTGCTTTCATTATTAAGAGCTTTTAAAGTAAATAATTCTTCGATAATATTTCTTTCAGTTGGATTAATTTTAATTTAGAGAAGTTTAAACGCACATGTCTCAGTTTCTCTGAACAAATTAAATAAAAGGGAAATCTAACGTGTTATATCATTAAAAAAATTTGAAAGGCACTCACGCGAAACACAAAGCCGAGTTTCTAGCTGCTGAGGTGAGGGCTTCTTCATCGGGGAGATTGAGCCTGATATTCCAAGATTCCTCCTAAAGACAGACAGAATATCAGAAAGAAGACAGAATATCGAGTTCCTTGATAAATCTAGATACAGTCTTACAATTGAAATATATATATATATATCTATATATATACAAACCATATACAAATAGTACCTTGAGATACGAATGCAATACGTACCATGACGGAGTTTAGTAAGTCAAAATGCTCATAATCCCAATCAATTATTTTGTCTCGAATATCGTATACAAGCAAAAACATACATTACATGTATAAGAAAATCTGAAGAAAGAAACATGATGGTGGAGTCGATTTGAGTATGCCATTAACTTTTTTCTATGAATTCAATTTTGCTTAAATTAATTTTTCTTTCTCATTAGTTTTTTCCCCTTTATTGGACATCCTTTCCGTCACTTTCATCCGTAAAAATTTTGATAGAAACTTTCCCAAGGAGCTTTGTTTCTAATAACCGAGAGGCATAAAAATCGACTTAAGTAGGCTTCCTTAACATGGTTCCTTCTCTTGTTTATTGTCTTCACTTGGGAGGAGTGGAATAATGTAATCAAATTGTAAAGTTAAACAGGAACTTGACTCCTCCTTATTTCTCATGCCAAGTTTGAATTAAGATCAAGATAAATTTTCGATTATCTTTTGTATTATGCACTAAATATTCGGGATTCTGTGAGGAGTGATGTCTGTGATGTCATCAAATAAGGCTCATATCATCAGCTTAAATACTGACTCATAACTCAAGGCAAAAAAAAAAAAAAAAGACGCTGAATTTCAAAAACAATTTGTATTTTGGGGCATTCGCATCTCAAGGCATCAATCATTATTTATAAGTATGCAGGGTGATTGTAAAAGTCCCACTTCCAAAATGCTGTAAAAAAGAACAAATCGTTGCAATGAGTTCAAATAACTGAAGATAGTTGAAGAAGGTGAAAACGGTGTGGCATTAAAAAAAAAAATTTCCATCGAGTTTTCCCATCCAATTTGGTATGACCTTGCCGTAGTGAATGGGCTTTCTACTAACAGCGTCGCAACTGTTGAAAGACTTGGAAGTCATTTTTTCCGTCAAAAAACCAAAACAATCAAGCACATTGAACACTATAGTTGGTTTAATGTGTCAACTCATGCCAAATACGTTGTAATTTCGATTTAAAATATCACTGGCAACCGAATTCGTTTCTTTTTATGCCGCTTACAGCGTCATCTATTAATACACTTTGGAACTGTTTTCTATGCCGTACCGCATTCCCTTTCTTCAAGTATCTGCAGTTCAAATTTGAACTCATTGTGACAAGTGGTTCTTTTTTTTACAGCATTTTGAAAGTGGGACTTTAATTATAATCACCCTGTACTATATTGTTCTCAAAATAAATGTTGAACTGCTTGTTCAACGTGTGATCAGAAAAAGCTAAAATTGTGTCAAAGGGTAGCAGTTTTTACAATTCTTCTTAATATCTTTCCAAAGAAAAAAATATGATAATTACTTGACCACTGAATATACTGATTAATTATACTGATAAAATATGGTTTTAATGAATATTGCATTGCTTCCAACTTGTACTCATTTCCAATTGATTTCAAGATTGTACAAATGATGGAAAAATTATATGAATTTAAAAAATATCAAGCAAAAATAAAACCCATTGCTTGAAAAGTGGTAGGTAATAACTTACAACAGCACAACTTAAATATTTATCGACTATTGGTGCCTCCAATAGAGAACTTACGAGAACAGTTTATGTAGTCATGGTTTCAGACATCTATTGGTCAGAAAAGTGCCATATAACGTTATAAAGTAGTTTATGGCACCGAAACGTTCTGTTCTTGTCATAAATAGAAATATTTTTGTACTACCATTAAAAAAAAAACACCCAAAAAATTATTTATTTACACAGTTGAAATATGATAAGAATTTAACTTTTGGTAACTAGCAGCACTTATTCATTAAATTACATATCTTGTTGTATTCCTTTCTGTAAAAATGAATGTCGAAAAGTTATACAAAATTTGTAAAAAATTGTCAAATTAAAAAATTGGCAGTTATGGTAAAGTAATATTTATAACAAAACTAATAACATAACTCAACCTTTCTTTTTTTGTGTTATATGTTGTTAAAACGACCTTGTGATTGAATTAAGATGAAAAATCTTTCCAATTATAGCGTGGGAAAAATCATTTGAGTTAAGATTGAAAGCTAACGAAAATTAGCCCCACCTGATTTCTCTTCAGACATGACTGTGTGACATAAGGCCAATAACCGGAAGAACTCGAAAACGTTCGATCTCCCTTCCTGATATCCTCCAGAAGTTTATCATCGTAGAATCTGAATTTGGCTTCACGCATGGGATTGAAGGACAGGTCTATCGGCTTGGTGTCCTGAAATACATATTTTTAAGTGTGGTTTAATTTCAAAAATATAAAAATATATTAACAATTTCAAAAAGCTCATAAACTAACAAACATATATATGCACGGTTTTTCATTCAATAAAGAAGAGATAAATTTTTTCGATGATGCTTATAGTTTTTCAATGAATGCATTAAAACATATCTAGTCTTGGGTTATTTTGGACTTTTTTAGGGGATATATGAAAAAGTGTGAGAACTGTTAAAATATTTTTTAAATCTTGTTTAATCTTGAGTTCGGGAGTATCAAGAACTGAAAAGTTAAATTACAGCGGATATAGAGTATTATTAGTTGCACGTGACACATATTGGCAGAAACTTTCTAACTAGGTCCTTGTAAAAAACAATATAGATCGTCCATGCAATTCTATTTTTCTGTTCATTGTTGAACACAAATTGGTTTAGTTTAATTTGTCGCTCTACGGTCATTTTGTACCTAATTAGACCAGGACCTACAGTTTAACATGGATTCCGAACCACTCACAAACATCCATGCTGCCGCCAGGATCCGAGCCTGAAGCTTGTGGTACCAAAGGTCAAAGCTCTAATCAATTGGCCATCAGGACGCTACACACATATTGGGTATTGAACAATATTTGAATTGGTCAGCAATAGTATCAGTTTTTTTTACGTATCTCCATAAAAAATATCAAAAGGGTCCAACATTTGAAAAAATGGAAAAACAAGTTTTAATTAATTGGTATCATCAATGCTGCTCGCATTGAAATCTTGTAAACATTATCAAAATAATTTTGATCTTTTTTTATGTTGAAGAAAAAATTAGTGCTATATCTTTGTTAGAGTTTTAGGGAATTTTAAGGTTACGAAAGTAAGAGCCCATGATGGGGCCTGAATGGCCGAGTGGCTAGTGCTCTGGCGCTCGGTACCACAGGTTTCGGGTTCGAATCCCGGCTGTGCTATGGATGTTTGTAGTGGTTCGAATCCACTTTAAACCGTAGGTCCCGGTCCTAATAGGGTCATAGAGCGTTGTGGGTGCATTGTTACTACGCGTCCGTGACTTATCTTTAAGTTACACGCGCCCCCTGGGTAATGCAAGGTGAGTAACGTCCGTGCAGGGCTTGCTTTAAGGCCTCCAAGACAGCTGTCTAAGTGTTTGCCAGCTGCATTAGGAAAAAAAAAGAGCACATGATCATAAATAAGACACTTGTAGGCAAACAAAGATTCACCTCCGTGATGACGATGGGCTCTCCAGTGGCCACATCTATGACGTCTCCGTACATCTTTCCGTTGATGGAGCACTTGTTGAAGGTCATGATGTTCTGGGTGAGGGTGCCCGTCTTGTCGGAGAAGATGTATTCGATCTGTCCCAGTTCCTCGTTGAGGGTGGTGGTGCGCGCTTTTGCGGGTGTGTCGTTGTGGGCGTAGTACATCTTCTCATCCCAGTTGATAAGCAAGCTGTGGAAGAAGCGAATCACTTCCACACTGAAATGAAATGAATTATAACCTTTAAAAGATTTTAGCCTTGCAACGATAAAAATTTATTCTCAAGAAGAATGGGATTAAAAACTACTTTTTCGAGATTTATATTATCTTTGATAGATACTAATAAAAAAAAAGAATTTTTTAAGTCAATTTTTTTTTTTTTTCTCACTATTCCGCAGAAAGTCCTTTATAAATAATTTTCATTCATTTTTTAAAGTTTATCTGGCGCCATCTATGGGTAGATATATGCAACTTAAATCTAAAAAAAAAAACCCCTAAAATTAATGAATTAAATTTAATTTGAATTAATACTAGAAAAAACTGTATTAACATCAAGTGTCATCCACTACAAGTTCAAAAAAATGTATTTGAACTGAGTGGATGAATAAAAAGTTTTTTTTTTATGAACGATTGAAAATTTGAATAAGATATATATAGAGTGTGAGCTAATAGAAGGAATTAAAAAACGAACAATCACATGTTTTGCGCACACAATGTAGGGTCTTTTGTGAAGCCATTATCGTCAGCTTTCATGTGACAGCCAACTGCAATGACTTTCTTAAGAAAATATCGCTTAATGTGAATAGCGATCAGTTATTCGATTCATGATGCAAAAATGTTAAGTGTCATCGTCAGGTTCATGTGAGAATAGTGTACAGTGAGTTCTTTTCACAAAAATCCGTAATGGTTTTAGAAGAAAATTCCTTTAGAAAAGAACAGGTTTTGGCAAAGGAAAAATACATAAATATGTAATCTGTTACATAACTAGAACATTTACGGATTTGTGTGAAAACTAGAACATTTACGGATTTACGGAACTAACTATTAACTATCTAACTATGATTACTTTGTAACAGATTACCTATTTATGTATATTTCCTTTGCCAAAATGTTCTTTTCTAAAGGAATTTTTCATTTCTAAACCATTACGGATTTCTGTGAAAAGAACTAACTAGAACACTATTCTCAAGGAACCTTGTGACACTAAACATTTTTACATAAAGAAAGTGAATAACTGATCGCTATTCACATTAAGCGATCGAGGGTCTCGTAAATGTTCTAGTTTACAGAACTAACTAGAACATTTACGGATTTTAGGGAAAAGTACAACAATGTTGCGAACTACTTCAGGCAAACTTACACGATTAATGTTTCCTTCTAACATTAAGAATGTGTGGGTGAAAGACTGGAACAGAATCGTTGGTTCCCGATTTTTTTTGCTTTGCAAAGAGAATCTTTTCCATACCCAAAACAATATAAAATCATACATGGACCTGCATATTTCATGTATATATTCAGAAATCAATACTGACCTGACGTAAAGAGATATAGGCACAACGGTGTTCATGACGATGCCGTACGAAAAGAAGACGAGCACAGCAGTGACTGTTGCGCCCCCAGTGTCCGACTCTGGAACTAAATTATCCCAAGGGAGGTAGAGGCGGAAATAGCGGCCTGTCACACTTTCCCAAATGCCACACGCTACCGTGCAGAACAGGCATAGGCTGAGCAGGAAGAACACGATCTACAGCAAAATAGTTTGCATTTTATGACATGAAATGAAAATGAGGAAAAACAAATAATTTTAATTAAAAATGTAAAATAGGGGTTAATCTTAGGACTTAAAATATGGGCTTATTGACCCATAATCTTTTCATGGCAACCCCAGTGGTTTTTGTGATTAAAGTTTATGACGCGTTATTCTGAAAATTGTTCTCACTCTAAAAGACAACTTTATGAGACATTAGGTTTAATACGTTTAAACCATTTTGTAAAAGTCTATAGTTTTTTAAAATTTTAGAATAGTTGTTGGAGTAAATGGTTAAATGTGTCAAAGGCAATGTTTTTCTTGTATAATTGAAAAACATATATGTGAAGTTACGGTTTATTAAACTGTAACTGTCTGTCTTAACTGTCTAACTTTAAAAATCTGTTATTAAACTTCATTAAAAAAAGTCTTTTAGGTATGATATCATTAAAATTGTCTGAGAGCGTGCTGATTAGAAAGGATCGGGAAGTCATGGACAGAATTTTTTTATTACAGAAAAATTGTGAATCTACAATTGTCTTTATGTGGAATTAAAAAAAAAAAAATATATGGAAATTTCTTACTACGTAATCTTAATCTTCTAATTTGACTTTAACTAATTTTTTTAATCCGTATCATAACAGATTACGTTATGTATTTTTCCCTTGCCAAAATCTTTTTTCTAAGAAATTCTTCAGCTCTGAACTATTTAACCAATAATGCTCTCCAAAAAATTATACCGCGTCTGTTTTCCTAAACCAATTCTCACATTTAATTTACTAGCTGTCATTCCTATTTCTAATCCTTCAGTCCATGAATTGAAAAATTGCAATAATGAACATTTTATCTTGAGCTTTGATGTTATTCAAGATTATATTATATTTGTTTGTCGTATAGGGGTGCAATGTAGACCTACCTCCTAGTGATGCCTCCTGGGCAACGTTTTATACAGCTAAGTGGTCTGCAATTTTTGGCAGGCGCTCTCGCTGCTATCCTAACTGTCCTCCTGTTAGCCAGCATGTATTGCAATGGAATGTTGATGGCATGTCTCAATAAAAAAGATCTGATATAATGAACATCTACACCGGGTTGGAATTTTTGACGAATTAAACTGCATTAATTTGTGATTTGGCAGAACTAATGAATCGAGTTCATTTCCATCGTTGCTTGGCAGTTCTTGGAGAGTCTGAGATGGCTAGGTGCTGGCAAGCTAGAGAACTCTTAAGGCAATGACTTAAGACTTTTTGCGTGCATTTTCTTTTTTTTTTTCTTTCGTATTTTTCTCATTTTTGTATTGTCTTGCCAATGGAAATAATGTTTGTCGTATAATATTATAAACATTTTCCTTGCTATGTTTTCTGAAAATATTATGTATTAATAAAGTCCCACACTAATCGTATACTCAATACATCAGTTTTAATTATATTGTTTTTCATTTTTTTTATCTGTGTTTTGGGTTCTATTATATTGTTTACCGCAAATTCGTTCCTCAGAATATATATATTTATATATTATTTATATTATATTATATTATTTTCTTATCTACCCTGCGAACATTCAATATACGTTTTTCCCAAGAGTCTCCTTCACCTAATCATATAATTGTCACAACGTTCATCCTTTCATCTTGGTTTTCGAGTCAACTCTTTTCTTGTCAGCTCCATTGTTTATGTACGCAAATTGACTCACATCATTACCAAATTGCGGAGGAGCATTTTATTTCTAGGTACAGTGCTGTGGTGTGTGGTGTAGTAATAATAATAAGTGATCCAGGGAATTATCCCAGGATTCCCTGTTGTGTCTGATGGATATCGGTTGGAACTATTCATCAACTCCGTGCTAACTCCATTAATATTATTGTCTACACTTAACAGCAGTAGCGTGCACAAAATGTATTGAAGTAGAAGCAAACAGTATTGATGAACAAGAATAAAAGTTATATGCATGACAATGTAAAATCACATATTTCAAATACCATTCTAAATGTGATTGTCTTGGAATACAAAATTCTGCCACGTCTTCTTTATTTATCAGATATTTCTCCAAATTCCAATTCCAAATTATCATGTTTTATTTTGTGGTCTTGACTGACTATATTAATGATACGATTTCGTGATGATTGCGAGATAAAAACGACATTTCTTAGTATATAGCTTTTAAAAACAGGAAGTTTTATTAACAGTATAAATAAGCTGGAAGAAAGTTATCGCCATAGACGGTACTAAATTTAATAAATATTATGTGTTTTATAATGCTAACATTGTATCTTGGAAAACAATAAGATTTTACTGGTTATCTTATATACATATATACACATTATTTGCTTGCAAATTTTATCTGGAACTGCGTGGCCCGCAATTTTTCTTCTGTATGAGATTCATTTTAATGAATCTTATACAGAAGAAAAATTTGCAAACCCCGAACTAGGCCAAGGGGTATAATAAAAGTTTAGACTCACTCCGATGATGATGATGTTGAGTAGCTTGTCGAGGCTTGTGCGCTTGAAGATGGTCTTTCCGCTGTTCTGCATGAGCTTGGTGTCCCTGCCCGCGAAGATGACCAGGCCGTAGCACCAGCGCGTGTTGCGCAGCACGCACCCCGGTACAGCACCTTGTCGTTGTCCAGCGAGTACGTCTCCCCTCCCACAGCAGGGTGCCCTCGTACTTGCTCAGGTTGTTGTTGGGCGGCTCGCAGATCACGTCGCCTGAAAGGTCATAATTTTCAATGTACTTAAGATAATTTATTATAAGTACAGGGTGTTTATAATTCCAAAAAGTCCACCTTTCAAAATGCTGTAAAAAAAAAAAGAAAACACTCGTCACAATAAGTTCACATTTGAACTGAAGATATACTTGAAGTAGGGAGAAACGGTGTGACACCAAAAAAGTTCCAAAGTGTATTAATAGATGGCCCTGTAAGCGATCTAAAGAAAGTGAATTTGGCTGACAGTGATATTTTGAATCGAAATTATAATGTATTTCGCATGAGGGGCTCATTAAACCAACTGTAGTGTTCAAAGTGCTTGATTGTTTCGGTTTTTTGACGGAAAAAATGACCTCTAAGTCATTCAACAGTTGTGACACTGTTAGTGGAAAGCCCATCCCCCACGGCAATTGGTGGAACTGTTTTTTGATGCCATACTATTTCACCCTTCTTCAAGTATCTTCAGTTCAAATTTGAACTCATTGTGACGAGTGGTTACAGCATTTTGAAAGTGGGACTTTAATCGGAATCACCCTGTATATAACCAAACGTTATGTTAGGCATCATAAACATTTGTGCAAAGTGAAACATTTTAAATATTGCCAAGTTAACACCAATTTGGGATTGTATGTTTGAAGAGGTATATGATCAATTTAGTCCCAGGATAACTATTAAAATTTAAGAAAATTTACTCGATGGTCTTTGTCTATGAGGGAGTTCTATAAAAGTCTCTAACAGCATAGTAATTGAGCTGCACTTTCATACAGTGAATTTAACATTCCAGTCTTTGCAATTCTTCTTGTAAATGGTCTGTGCCTTTTTTGTTTTTAATCCCTCTGTTTAGATATATCATTTAAAATTTCGATAACAGAGTTCTAAGACTTTTAATAAGACTGTATAAGTTATAGTTTAAAATGTAATGAGGTTAAGTTCATAAATGCGGAATCAACGAGCAGTAATGTTAACAATTGATTGGCCACATAATAATAAAGTAGATAGAAAAAAATGTAGGAGTAAAGCACATTTTTAAATAATAGTCAACATTATTCCAGTAAAATCCCTCCTTCAAATGCGTTTTACAATTTCAATTCTTTTTTTTAGGTATTTACCCTATTGATTTTTTTTCTACCGTCTGCAATGTAAATATATCCCTCATTTTATACATGATCAATAAAAAGGAAATTTTTGTTGTGTATGTGACTAATCCTCAGTGTCCGGCAGCGCGGGACGGACACCCTATGAGTAGTCTACTCATGGATGGAGGACAAGGAGGCAGCTTCTGTTGCGATGAGCCGCCCGTATGTAGAAGTCTGACTTGGCTCCAAAAAATTGAAAATTGTAAAAATTATGAGGGCTTTACGGGTTTATAACAAGCGTTAAAAGGCATCCGTCGAACAATACTGAAGCGACGAATTACCTCTCACTTTTCTTCACAAAATGTTTTAATGACATTGCATACCGTCAATTCAGTGAAAAAATGTTCATCTAAATGAAATAAACAATTGCCCTTACCTGTGAACTTTCCGAAAAGGGCATGATCTTCTCCCATTTCTGCTGTTTCTGGAAGAGCTTGTCTGCATTTTAAATTAGTTTCTCTGTAAATAAATTATGTTTAAGAAAATTTATTACATTTGCATTAGTTTTACCACAAGCGGTTTTTTTTAAAAAATGATCAATGATTTTCCAACTAGATAGATATTAACTTGCTTTTTACAGAAATTAAACTATAAAGATATTAAATTATAGCAATTTCTTATTAATAATTTTAGGCGTCGTATGATTCGCAGACGTAATTTTCAACATAATTTTTTTTTTTTTTTAGTAGTAACACTTGACATACAAATTAATTGACTAGTGTGTGACAGGCACACACAACACATACGCATGAAGTTAAGCAAGAAGAGCATGTTATGATTAGAATTCAAAACTAAAAAAAAAAAAAAAATGTCAATAGTCAACACAAGTCATCCAGTCCGAAGATCTTGGAAGTTTCGTCTGCCAATGTCTATCTAAATGTCCAGACATCTCAGGACATTTTTAAGATCAGGAAAATATAGAAAGTTTCGTATAATCCACAATGGCTTATAATCTGTTTGCGATTCGTGCCTGATCGATTTGATCCCTATATTAATTCAGATCTATTTTTTAGGTACAAAAAATATAAACAAAATGTTTTTTCAGTTTCAAAGAGCGCTTTTGATTGTATTAAAATTTATGTTATAACGAAAATCGGGAAGAAGATGCGCATTTAAGAACTATGGCGAAAATAAAAGAGATGATATTTTTTCGGCGATTTGCGGTCCTTATGCCTGCTTTATGCAGAGAGATGAAAATCTTGATAAATATTACAATAATTAATTTAATCTTTCAATAAAGGTTTTTAATTCTTATTTATAACTTTTTCAGGCCTTTTCAACTACTAATATATCATGCATGTCGCGTTTTGCCTAATTTTGCAAAAAGTCCTATTCTTTTCCATCGCCCACAAATGTTCTTTCTTTATGTTTAGAACAGGGGTCTCCAAACTACGGCCCGCGGGCCAAATCCGGCCCGCCAGTGTCATCCATACGGCCCGCGACAGTGAATAGCTTATTGCTGCTGTAATAAGTTGGATAAAAAAACACAAAATGAAAATAACTCGGTTTTATTGATTTGCCAGGTAAAGCTTAATGACAAGCATAATATGCGGAAAATTTAACTTAAGCATAACAACTAACAAGTAATTGAAATGAATCCCACTAACATTATAAACTAATGAACATCCCGCGTTAGCCTCGGTAGTTATGTTGAGGTAAAGAGTATCGCATATGTATGTATATCAATGTTTGAATAGTATATATCCTGAATCGAACATATGATTTTTATCCAGAAAATCCTCAGGAACGGAAAAGCTAAATGAACGCGAATGAAACCGCGGGGTATCTATCCACTTAATCCAAAAATACTAATGAGATTTATGTAGTTGTGATTTTTCACTGACAATAATGGACCAATTTTACTTGTACCAATTATTAAAAGAGATTTAAGATGCTCATCGGTTAACTTAGATCCGTAAACATTCTTGTGTACTTCATTTTGGAGAATGAAGCGAATTTAGCAAGTGTATGCTCGCTCAGAGCACGTACTCGGCGACTAGTCTAGAAATTATAGATAATGGCAGAAAAATTAAAATGGTTTTGGCCCTTGGTACTTGCTGGAGTAAACAGTGCGGCTCTAAGGCTGGAAAGTTTGGACGAAATTTAGTCAATTCTTATGGGCAAAAAAGCATTTTCTGGTGGTATTTTACATAACTGCTTTTATGAAACTTCCGGGATTATACGCTGCAGCCTATAATTCGCATTTCGAGTATAATTTGTGAATTATAGGCAGAAAAATAAGATACATTTTAAAGGAAATAAAAAATTATCATTTCATTTAATTTTCATTCTTGTATTTTTTTTTAACGAAGAATAAAAATTCAATATTTAATAAGCTGATTTATCATTTGTTTTATCCACATTTTAAATGCATTCATTTATACTATTTGAAAAATAAAATGTGAAATAAGCACAAATCAAAAATCAATAAAAGTAATTTCAAAATGACCTTGAATTAAAGTTGTAATGGGTTATTTTCCAGATCCCAATTAAAACAGGTTTTAGAACTAATACTTTTATTTTATACGCACTGACACTATACATGAAATTAGTTAATATTTAACACATAATTTGAGCTTCTTGAAAGCCGGAATTCAGAGGTTTAGAAGCATTAGAGACACAAGGTTACGTAAAATACATTGCCTGTAGGCGAACTGAATGTTTCTCCTGAACTACACAAAGGGCTCTCTTGTCAGCGTGTCAGATGGAGGATGGTTGCAAAGTTAAAAATAATTAATTTTATCCTTAAAGAAAAGCTGATTTTCGATTTGAAATGTTTTACGTTTATGTATGCTTTATTTTTTATGTTTTCGCAAAAAAAGGAAGGAATCCACTATGAAATAGATATCAAATTATTATTAAATCCTTTAAAGATTTAAATAAAAATAGTTAGATTTTATAAATAATTTGGTCTTCTTTAAAAAGAAAATCTTCAATCTTGATAATTAAAATTTTCCATCCCATACTATACTAAAGATTTGTTTGTTTCTTATTAGTCACATTTTCAATTAAATAATATCAGTAGATCAACCATTTTTCTAATTCAGCAATTTTTCTTGTCAAAAAATAAGGACATTTCATTTGAATGTGTTTATACTTCTTCATTGGCACAGCATCCCCATGATGGGCCAAGGCTATTTGCCTACTGGCAGATTTCGAGACAGGAGATGTTTTCATTTTACTGTGTAGAGTGCCAGCCTTACAGCAACGCTCTGCCGTCCCATTGGATCTGAACTTACGGTTTAAAGTGGATTCCGAACCCCTATAAACATCCATGACACCACTTCAGCTCGAATCCGAATCCTGTGGCACCGAGGGCACCGCTAATCACTCAGCCATCATGCCCCGATGTGCTTATTACAACAGTTTTATTCAATAACATCGCATATTTCATATTAGTTTGTAACACTGAGTGGAAGCACAGAAAAATAGTTTAATAAAGAGATTTATGTATATTATGTTATATAAAGAGATATTATATTTATAAAGAGATTTATATTACACACAAATATCTTTTTTTATATAAAGAGATAGATAACGCATCATTCATATTTGCATTTTATAAATAAAAAGTATATCTGAATGCTTGTTGAATAAAGGCCTTCGTATTAAGAAAGGAAGATCTTACCCGTCGAGTTCTGCCGTCTCGATGTAACAAAGTCCGTTGGGTTCACTCGTCGACAGCAATAAGAGATCTGCCTGCGAAAAAGAACCCTTTAGAACTGAACACATGCATGGTAACTAACAAAATGAACATCATGTTAAGAAACCAAAATGAAAGCAAGAAATTAATAAGTACTAAATAATAAGAAATAAAATAACAAAAGTACTAAGAAAAAAAAAAAAAACATTTTATTTACATTTTTAAACTTTACGTTCAAATATTTATATATTTTTTTTTTTGTACTTTATAACCTGATGATTACAATTTATTTTTAATGTAAGAAACGTTAAAATTAGCGTCTTTTTTTTTTTTTTTTTTAAACTTTGAAAATTAAGAATGTCAAAAGATGAGAATTTTATCCTCGTTGCCTAAGAAGCTCTTTTATTTAAAATAGTCATTTTCATCTTTGTAGATATTGTATTTAAATAAAAATTTTAAATCATGAATGCAAAATGCCATTGCTTTTCTAGCTGCCTGCTTTATCCATATGACAGTTTTATTTTAAAAATATAATAGCTTATTTTTTTAATAATTTCATGGCTTTAATTCAATAAAAAATGAACACTTATACATTAAAAAACATTTTATTCCATGTTTTTCTAATTTATAGAAACCTAAAAACGAACTTTTGTTAATAACGCATTAGTTTGAATGCGTCATATCAACCTTATCTTCAATTGTCTCTTTCCTTAACCATGCGTTTCAACTCTATTAGTTATTTTTGTTTATAAAAAAAACTTACATATTTAACGGATTTCCAAGAAGCATGTTCTATTTTAAAATTGCTTTCGATAAAGTAGATTATTTTGCTAAAGCATTCAATTGAACAGACACTTCCAGGAATTAAGGATATAAAAAATCGATATCTAGAAACTCTATGGCTGATTACTTTTGCGCTTGATTTACTTCGAAAATCGAACGAAATACAAAACATTTATTAAATCAGTGTATTTAAGTTGCTTAAAATAAAATATTTTTCTTCATTTTGTTCATGCTATTACATTTTCTAGAATATATATATATATACACTCAAGATCCAAAACATTATGACCACCCCTACATTTTGCAATGAACTCGCCTGGATGACGTGGAAGGCACGTGATCAGGTGGAAGTGGTATTTAACTGGTATTAAGTGGTGGTATTAATCCACGCCAAGGCGGGTTGAAGCTGTGTTGCGCGCCAAAGGTGGGCCAACTCGTTATTGACAGGTTGTCATAATATTTTGGCTCTTGAGCGTATATATATATATATATATATATATATATATATATATAGAAAGAGAGAGAGAAGATAATTAAAACATATAACAAACAATGCTATTACGATAGGACATTAAAATTAAGGGTACTTACGTATTAACGGTACCTTGGCGACAGACTTGGCGGTTTTAAGTGTCGCCAATCTAACAGCTACACTTAAAGCTACTGTAGCTGCGGTTGGCGCGTGTGCTCTTTATTGGCCCAACTGTCACCAAGGTACCGTTAATACGTAAGTACCAAATTAAGTTAGTGATGTATATAGACTGCAGACAACAGCTTCAATTAAGATGAAGTTAATTTTTGTCTGTTTATCTTTCAATTAACTGCAGTAACATCAACATCAGTATTGTAACAACAATTATTATTTTGCAAAATAATATTTTTATTAATTGCCACATTGCAAACTTCATCTAATATTTTCTTTTATGTAGAAATTGCTTTAACTAGTTTACAGAAAATTTTGATGATTCTGTTCTGATTCAAATTCTGATGATTCTGTTCTGATTGATTCTGTTAAAATTCTGATTCATAAAAAAAAAAATGCAGTACTCTAATACTTATTGCTTTCAATCAATGGATTAACACTGGTGTGAAAATGTGACCTAATAAAAATCGTTGATTTCTGTTAAACAATGAAACTTTATTTAATTCATTAAATTTATTTATTTTAAACTCTAATTGAAACTTTTTATATCCTTAACGGCCTGGTTATTAAAATTAATTTCTAGGGAAATAAACGTACAAAAATCAAAGCTTTTGTTACTTGAACCTCTTAAAAAATAAGTAAGTTAAAACGTACAATTTGTAAAACATATATTTGTATGTAAGCAATATGCATTGCAGACATTGTAAATGACATCATGTTGTAAATGTTCCGGATGTTCCATAATTATAATTACTAGTATGCTATTTCAGTCATAATATGTATGACATAAAAATTATCGATTAAAGCTGAGCCAATACAGTTTGGAAGAAGATGTTCCAGATACTATCCGTTTAATTAAGACAACTTAGAATAGGAAACAGGCGAGTATTTTGTCAGCAAGCTTCGTTGTAATGCTGTTAACTGTGTTTGACTTACTCAGAATTTTCTCTGAACAAATATGAGATAACTACAAATCAGAGAAACTTTCTTAATGGGTTTCTGTTCAATTTTACTTCTTTTGGATGTAAAGGAACCTACCGGTGGCGTCACTAACATGGAAGTATATTGAAATAATGGAGAATCATAGATGAATCTTAGATAATATTGAGATAACGCAACTGTGACAAATGACTTTAATTACACAGTCCAGTCACATTAATGTGGCCACCACCTACTTTCGACGTCAACGGAAATAACTAATCACAAAAGGCAGGTGGCAGCACATTGCAGTGGAGGGTATATAAAGGATGTCCTAGGGCATCGGAAAGTATTTCAATCATTACTCTCCGCTAATCGTTGTTGTTTCGTCTGCTCTGCCAAAGGTGGTTATTCTGGCTTTTGACAGATGGTCACATTAATGTGACTGGACTGTGTATAAAACATGTTATTAATACAGCATGGAAATTGGTAAAGAAACAACAGCACATTGACTTGTTTGACTACATCTAGTTACAGATTTTTTTATTATAAAAAAAAAAAAAAAAAAAGAGGATTTCTATGAGAAACTGTTTTCTTTTATATGAAAATATAGCGATTATGAGAGAGAGAGAGAGAGAAGGAAACCGAACTCACAGCTACGAACTGGTCGTTCTCCATGCGGACGATGTCCCCCACCTGCACCTTGTACCATCGCTCCTCTAGTAGGCGACCTTCTCTCAGCACATGGGAGAGACGGTTGTTGACCTGACTGTCGCTTCTGTGCCGTTGCTGAAACACATCAGTCAAAATTGTCACACAAAACAACATTGCTTCAAACATCTGGATTAACACTGTGTAACCGTGGTACTACCAACGCAATCTTATTTTTCTCTTACGCACTGCAAGAGCACCTCTTGTGCGTTTAGAAGAAATCGTCAGTAGGCATCGAGACTCTCACCCGAGAGGAAGCACGGTGCAACTAGTGCTGCCATTAGTTACGATCTCTCTTCCCGAAAGATAGAAGGGGAATCCTTCCATAAATCTTTAATTGTATGTCTTTAAATGTGTTAATGATGTGCGTTAAACATTGTCTATCTTTAATTGTAGTGTTTATTGTGCTTGTAAATAAAGTTGTTTGTTCTTAAACTTATGTCTCAACCCGACCACACCCAGATCCAGTGCAGATCGTATGCCCAAACAAACGACGAACACAATAACTGCAAATTGAAGTTAGGTTTTCCACTTGAAATAGGAAGTCGACTTGAATCACATGAAGAAACTAGAAGAACTATACTAAAATTGCAAAATGAGAAGATTACTCGACTGCTTTAGTCATTTTAACATGAATGATCTATTTTTGTAATTGCATAACCTTTTTATTTGCGATTAAAACGGAACTAAAATCCGTAATTTTCGAAAATAGTAAATGGATTTCTATTTCTAAATTTTCGAAGGTTGAGTCATCATTACCTTCCATTAAGAATAAAGAACTTAAAAACAAGTTCTCCTGAAGAATTTCTTGGATGTTCAAAAAATTCTATATTTTTGAAAGAAATATTTTCGATACTTTAACTGAGGATATAAAAATGATTTTGATTCGTACTAATTATAAACAGAAAAAAATCCATCAAATTTATTTTTAACGATTGCTTTAATTTTCTTTCTAATGCAGCTGGCAAACACAGACAGCTTGGTTTTTGGATGCCTTAAGGCAAGTGCTGCAGAGACGTACTCACTTTGCATTACCCAGGGGCGCGTGTAACTTGAAGATAAGCCACGGACGCGGAGTAACAATGCCCCCGCAACGCTCTACGATCCTATTAGAACCGGGACCTACTTTTTTTTTTTAAAGTGGATTCCGAACCACTACAAACAACCAGGGCACCATCGGGACTCGAACCCGAAACCTGTAGTACCGAGCGCCAGAGCGCTAGCCACTCGGCCATTCAGGCCCTAGATTGCTTTAATTCAGAGGTAGAATTTTTCAATGCACTAAATCTGACTGAAGTGAAAAATTCTACCATTCACAATAAATCTAATTGACTACTAAATATTTATGAGTATTAAAATATTAATCTGAACCCATTCCAGTGAAAATATTAAATATTCGTAAAAATTTATGAAATAATTATATTCATTTTATGTATTTATAAAAAGCGGGATAAATATTATTAAAAGTTAACATAAACAAACAATTCGTGGAACATTTGATAAGAATGTATGAGAACTAATTGATTGCTCTAATAGATTTGTATTCAACTAACTCAACAATCTGTTAAATCTCTTCATTAGAAATTAGGAGTATAAAATACGATTTTTTTCACAAATCTAAATTCAAATGTAAAGAATAATACATTAAAAACATTTTAAAAACATTTAACAAAATGAGTATGAAATGAACTAATTGTAGTGATGCTTACAAAATCATCAATGGCATCTTTGAGGGCTGTAACTGTCAATACTACTGCAAGAGGCACGGCTGTAGTGACTGCTGTTAGGGAGGATATTTGAGGTATCAGCTGTTATGAAAGAAATAGAAAGATATGTTTCATAAGAATGAAATGCTGACATTGTTCTTCTGCAAATATAATAATGATTTAATCTCATATTATCTTATTTGGAATTTGGATTTCTTTTGGAAATGTAGAATAATTTAATTTGGGAATTTATTAAACTAATATCTTAAGCAAATTACGCAATTTGAAATAGTCTAATGAGCTATTTATATTGATTAAACAGAACAAGGAATTTAGATTAAAATTTTTGCTCTGAGATTAAAATACCCATTTATTTGTAATTTTGATTTGCTGAACATGAAACATAATGAACATTTGAAATTGATTCATATTTCTAAGATATTTGTAACTTAATGTTTTCGATATGAAATAATGTGTTGACAAACGCATGTACATGTTTACTCTATGTTACGGTGTTGCTTGAATTGTCTCTTATACATTGTCTGGAGATCATCATCATCATCGCAAATTGTCTTAGCAGTCTATCAGTTTCTTAATGAGCTTCAGGGATGGGAAACCTTTCACCATGGGGGAATTGGTCACAGAAGAAGATGATATAGTATTCGAATCTGCAATTTTGACCTTTTTTCCTTTGTGATTCCTTTGACCTTTGCCATTTCCTTTGTGATTCCTCCACGAAGAGGTTGGACCATGCAGAAATAGTTGCCATTTCCTTTGTGATTCCTCCACGAAGAGGTTGGACCATGCAGAAATAGTTGCCATTTCCTTTGTGATTCCTCCACGAAGAGGTTGGACCATGCAGAAATAGTTGCCATTTCCTTTGTGATTCCTCCACGAAGAGGTTGGACCATGCAGAAATAGTTGCCATTTCCTTTGTGATTCCTCCACGAAGAGGTTGGACCATGCAGAAATAGTTGCCATTTCCTTTGTGATTCCTCCACGAAGAGGTTGGACCATGCAGAAATAGTTGCCATTTACGTGATTGTTTTATTCACTTCAAACGGCAAATTGGCAAATGGCAAATTTGCCAGTCTCCCTGCAGACTAATTAGAGGCAAAAGTTTTACTCGACAGTAAATATGAAGCTTTTAAAAAAAGTCTGTTGGGAACAGCATTTCTTTCCCTAACATCTTTTTCTATTTTTGTTATGCCCCGGTGAAAGCTTTTACCTTTCTCATCGCTAACCTGGCCCCAGTTTTTCAGGTAGAAGTCAAATTCAGAAATATAATTTATATTATTATATTTTAAACACTGCAGGAAATATAGTTTTAGTGACATAGGGCAACCAAGTAGGCAGACAGAATGTCCATCGCCAATTTCTTGCAGTTCTTTGATTTCCTAAGAAGAAGAGTTCATTTCCTAAGAACTTCACTGATACAAGACCAAAAGTATTACTAGTATCTTTCTCATCTCATGCCCCTAACGCTCTGGCGCTCGGTACTACAGGTTTCGGGTACAGTCCTGGAGGTGGCATGGATGTTTGTGAGTGGTTCGAATCCACTTTAAACTATAGGTCCCGGTCTGTTTAGCCTACCATGTGCACAAGATGACCGTAGAGCGACAAACCAAACCAAGCCTCATCTTGTTGAAGTTCTCTATAAAATTTTCATCCTTGAAGAGTTTAGAGATATCTGTGGATTAATGAAAAACAGTGATGAATTTTTCAGTTTAACTTCGCTTTTTGCAGGAAATTTGTTATTTAAGTACTTGAAGGCTGATCCACTCTTGTCCATGGCTTTCACAAAATGTTTCATTAAGTAAAGTTTTATGTACAAAAGTGGCAGTAGTATTTTTTTTTTTTACTCTTCTAATATTATATTTTGAACATTCTTCTCTCTAATATCATATATTTTTCTAGTATATCATTGTTTTTTATAATAGTGAAAGGTTTTAGCTCTACTATGCCACTCACATAAAAAGCAGCTGTACTTCATATATCCTAATTGAAAATTAGTATATCCTAAGATCTTCGTTTATATTCATTGAAGATCACTTGACAACCCAGCGATATAGATCTTCAGATCTATTGTGTTTCTCTGCGCTGCACAATGGCTAGGGCTTGATTTTGAATGGATTCCTCAGATAAGAATTCAATCTAGCATATTTGGGACAATTAAAGGAGAAGTGTTGTTGCTTAGCGGTTCCAGCAATATTTCAGATATCTTTTACAGGCGTGAGGGAGAAATATTTAGTTCACTTATATAATCATCTGTACTCCATAGATGCATGACTTTGACTTCAGTCAAGAGAAACCATCAGCATCATCATCAGTGGCGAAACAGCCCCATGTTGGACCAAGGCCGTCTGCTTACTGGTAGATTTCGAGACGAGAGATGTTTTCTTTTTACAGGTTAGGGTTGTGAACCCCATGCCAAATGCTCTGCACTTTATATTAGACCGGAACACACATAAAAAGAAGAGAGACCAGCTTGGAAAAATTTCTGGTTGATTATTCCATCCTGAAATCAGTTGTGCAGCAGATTGACAAAGACATTGGTTCACTTGTGTTCCTGTCTATCCTTTTCAATTCATGCTTCATGTGTTTTTCAATATATGTTATCATCGATCCAAAAGCCCTCGAAGGTTTCAGGTGTATTGCAGTTTTCTCGGTAACTTTCTTTTTTTTTTTTCATTTCAACGACTGCGTCGGCCTCGATGGTATATTTGGCTTGGTTTGTTTACTGGTAGTTTTGCTTGGTTTGTTTGTCATTTTATGCACACTTTGAGCTAATTAGACCGGGACAAAAAGTTTAGAGTGGATTCTCAACCACTACAAACATCGAGTGGCAGCACTGGGACTCGAACCTGAAACTGTGGCACCGCGTTCCAGTTACTCGGCCTTCAGGTCCCCAAGGGAAAACATACCTCTACTAAAATCGCCTTTTATCCTGGAAACCAGATAATTTTGTTTATTTTTGTGATATTCATGAATTTGTCATTATTTATTTACCAGAAAATATAGAGAATAAAAATTAATTATTCGTTGTTTCCTGCATATATTCATATTCTCATATATTAAAATTATCTTTAAATCGTATATCAGTGAACTTAAAAACTATATATCAGTGAACCGTATATCAGTGAACAAAACTATATATCAGGGAGCCGTATATAAGTGAACAATTTTTATACAAAATTATATCATTCTTTAAATGCTTTTCTTCTTCATTGGCGCTACAGCCCCATGGTCGGCCATGGCCGTCTGCCTACTGGAAGATTTCGAGACAAGAGATGGCTCCTTTTTACGGGGGGGAGGGTATGGTTATTAGCCCTATGCCCAATGTTCTATAGTCCTATTAGACCATGGAACCTGAAGGCCGAGTGATTAGCACTCTGGCACTCGGTACAACAGGTTTCGGGTTCGTGTCCCGGTGGTGCCATGGATGTTTGTAGAGGTTCGGAATCCATTTTAAGCCGTAAGACCCGGTCTCATATGACTGTAGAGCGTTATAGAGCCAGACTTCTCATCCACAACATTTCCAAACTGTAAAACAACTCAGCTCTAGACACAGTGATGTGGTGTGGTGTAGTGTAGTAGTAATAATATTAGACGGGACCGACAGTTTATAGTGGTTTCTGAATCCCTACAAGCATTCATGGCACTGTAAGGACTTTAACCCGAAATCTGTAGCACCGAGTGACAGTTACTCGGCCATCAGGCTCTTCTAAATGTTCTGAATAATGTATAATAAGCCTACAACAAAAGCCCATGCATCTTTGTTTTATTATGTTTTTAATGTCTTTTTTAAAAAACTAATTTATCTTTCTTTATACAATTAAGAACATTATTCCAAGAAATGACAGCACCTTCATTTCAATTGCAAAAGAAATTCATTGAAAAAAAAAAAAGGTCAAGAATTTTTGCACTAGAAATAGCTGTTAGAAACTTTGAGACTTTTCTGGGAAGTTCTCGGTGAATGAGAACAATTCATTAAAATTAATAATGCAAGATAATCCTTTGCAGAAGGATGAAATATTCAAATTTATTCTGTGGTACAATGAACTCATCTCTTATTATTTCTAGGATTATGCTTTTAACTGTTTTTTTTTTTTGTTGTTTATTTTCCTCTTGCGGATTAGCTAAAAGTGTTTTATTAAAAACCAGTCTATAGAAATACTTAACAACAACAAAAATCTCGCATAAAATCACTTAGTCGTTTAGTTTAAATCAGGGGGTGGTCAACCCGCGGCCCACCTTGAATATTTTTCGGCCCGTGAGATGTATCACACTTTTACAAAATATATTTATTTTAGAATGGTCAAAGTAGTGAAACAAAATGTATTTTTAAACATAAATTTTGTGCATCCCTATATTCAAAAATTAACTGTCTAAATTATGAGAAAAAAATGAGCTTTGATTTTAAAATAATATTCTGGCCAAAATATGACAGATATTGTCTGTTTTATTTAGGAGTTTACAGTTATGAGTTCGCAGAATAATTAAATTATATTCTGCGAACTGATGACGCGGGCCCATCTTGGAAGATCTAATGTAACAGGTTCTATATTTCACTTTAAGTGACCTCAGTGACGCAGTGACCATCCCTAGATATGCACAGTTGATTGTTGATAGCAGAGCAAACCAGACTCTTACTTCAAGTTGTTAGTGCTTTTAGATCAACTTACACCGGTTTTTTTTGCTAAATCGTTTTTTTTTTTTCTAAAATAAAATTGACCAAACACAAAACACGCTCAAATATAAACGGACTCTAACTTGTAAAACCAATTACGATAAGCAAATGCCTAAATTGAGATCGATTTTCAAAAGCTAAAGTCAAAGACTGGAGAAACAAATATCGCACTAGTCAAATAAATATTGTTAATTATTTCATTTATATTTCATTTTGAGTGTTATACATTTCTTTACAATGTGCGTTTAGTTTTATTATTATTATGTTATCTTTGTTTACATGTAAGAATAATCGTAAATACAATAATAATAACGCATTAAGTTTCAATAATTCACTCTAAAAAAAAAAAAGATGTCTATAGTGGATTTAAATCTAATAGGGGGATATATAATTTTATATGCGGCCCGCGGAGTTAGGATGCATTTCCAAAGTGGCCCGCAAGATCATTTGGGTTTGTCACCCCCGGTTTAAATGAGCAAATTATGAGAAAATAGTGATTAATTATAGAAAATTATTATAAACAAGTAATATAAAATTTTTTTTTAAAGTCAATTACTACTAGGTCAGCAAAGAAAATTTTTATTTTAGTTACTTTTTTTATTAAATAATTACATTTAATATAAATATGTATATACACATGACAGAATCACACTATTAAGTGGCAAAATAGAAAATAAATTTCGATGCAAGTTTCCATTTTCCTTTCTATATATGGTGTTGGACTCTCTCACTCATTTATTCACGTGTTTCATTTTCCATTTTGTTCCCTCTTTGACTCAGACTAGAACCCAGAATGAAAAAAAGAAACTTTTTTTCCGGCGACCTACACGCTTCCAGTGACGGTATTTATGCCTAAATTCATATACTGCTAAATAGTTTATATAAGAGAAATTTTTTTCTCCCATTTAAAACTAAAATTCATCATCATCATCACTGGCGCAACAGCCCAGTGTGAGCCAAAGTCGTCTACCTACTGGCAGATTTCGAGAAGAGAGTTGTTTTCCTTTTTTACGGGGTATGATTGTTAGCTCTACGCCCAACGCTCAACAGTCATATGAGACCGGGACCTACGGTTTAAAGTGGATTCTGAACCCCGGCAAACATCCATTGCATAGCCGGGACTCGAACTCGAAACCTGTGTACCGAGCGCCAGAGCGCTAGCCACTCGGCCACTCTTAATTAAAATTACTTAATTAAATTTAATTAATGAATTAATATTTGAAAAAAAAAACTGCATTAACATTCAGTGTCATCCACTACAAGTTCAAAAAAATGTATTTGAACTGAAGTGGATGAATAAAAAATATTTTATGAATGATTGAAAATTTGAACAAGATATTTAAATATATGTAGGGAGAGTGTGAGCTAATAGTAGGAAATGAAATAAATTTAATGAATGAATAAATATTTGAAAAAACATCAAGTTTCAAAAAATGTATTTGAAATTAAGTGGATGAATAAAAAGTATTTTATGAATTGAAAATTATTATTATTTTATGATTGAAAATTTGAACAAGATATATAAATATATATGGGGAGAGTGTGAACTAAATGTAAGAATTGAAAAAAAAAGTTCAAAATTCACTCAAGAAAATGAGATGTTGCAACTCAGGATGCAATTAGAGAACCAGACCGCAACAAACAAAAAAATAAAACAATTCAAGATCCTGTCTTCTCGCTCTTCGCACACCAAAGACACTGTTGCCACACTTCCTCTGCTTATCAAAAAGTAACCACAAAACTTTCCTTTTTCAGGATGTGAGTAAGCATGAACAAATATGAACAGTTTTTCAATTGCGAATAGAGAAGGAAATAAAAAAGTGTTCTCACCTGAAGGACGAGAAGGCAGAGAAAGTAGAAGTTGGCCAGCCTCTGGAATTGCTCAAACAAATTTTGAGGTACAAAAGTAACCAGGCTGTACTTGGATGTTTTGATGAAATTATTCTGAAACACAAAACACAAATTATTTTAACATAGAATATGTTTTGCATGGGTTCACTCATTAAAAGCACTGGTAGAGGTAATAATAAAAAAAAAGGTAATAATCTAAAAGGTAGATATAATTCAATCATGTGATTATTTGTCATCATCAGAGGCGCAACAGCTCCATGTTGGGTCAAGGCCCTCTACCTACTGGCAGATTTCGAGACAGAAGATATTTTGTTTTTTTACGGAGTAGGGTTGTAAGCACTACGTCCAACGCTCTACAGATATATTAGACAGCTACCTAAGGTTTAAAGTGGATTCCGACCATTACAAACATCTGCCGGACTCGAACCCGTAACCTCCCTGCGCCGAGTGCCAGAGCGCTAGTCAGTCGGCCATTAGGCCCATTGTGATTACTTTCAGTGCAAAAATATTTGTGTCTTGAAACATTGTTAAGACTTGTATTGGGAATTTATTTTTACTAATTCTGTTAATAATTAGTTTTTAATTGAAATTATGGATAAAATTAAATAACATAAAATAGCAAGATAAGTGAATGTGGTGATTTACAAATTTAAAAAAAAAAAATCAAAATGCCTTTATTGTCAGCTGTGTCCTTCGCATATTCATCCTTACTTTTCTGTGAATCTATCTGTGTATTTTTCTTGTAAGAGTTACGAACTTAAACAAATTTCTATTCATCAGACCATGTAGAAAAGCGGTGTTTTTTAAGTCCGTCTCGAGGCTCAGTGGCAACGTGAGCCGGGTTACCATTAGGGGTATTAGGGTGGGGGAGGATCAATCCACTGGCGCTATTCTTGTAGGCACTGTTTCAAAAAACGAGGAGACGGTGGCGTTTGGGGTGTTTAGTGTCGTGCCTCGTGAGTCGGACAACTGCTACTACTACACCTACTACTAGGTGGTGACTAGGTGGTGACTACTAGGTGGTGACCTCACTGTGCCTAGAGCTGAGTTGCCACTATAGAGTTTGGGAATGACGTGAGTGAGAAGTCTGACTGGGCTTTGTGACGCTCTACAGTCATATGAGACAGGGACCTACGGCTTAAAGTGAATAATACCACTACAAACATCCATGGCACAACCGGGACTTGAACCTAAAACCTGTTGTACCGTGAGCCATAGCGCTGGTGACTTGGCCATGATGTTTTCCGGGATTTTCTTCCATACGGCACTCAAATGCGGGGTAGTTCCCCCTGAAAATCCTTCCAGAAGGCACTGTCTTCCTTCTTCAAAGACTCAGAGCCAAGCCAGATTTCTACCTACGGGTGCTCCATCATAACAGAGGTTGCCCCCTTCCCTCCATCCATGAGTAGACTACTCATGGAGTGCCTTTCCCGTACTGCAGGACGCTGAGGATTAGTCACGACAACAGCAACAGAAAAGAGTGTGTTATCATTAAGTCAATTTTTTTCCTTAAAAATTGTAATTAAAACAAAAATACATTGTGTGTCTATTTTGTTTTTTATGAATAGATTACCTAATCTGAGCTTTTAAAATTTTTGTATAAGTTTATGCAATAAAAAGTTTCACGCTAAGCGGATTTTTGTTCTACAGAGTCTCAAATAATTTATAACACATATGCTATAATGGGGTTACGTTTTACTGGGTTTAAAATATTTTAAATTGGAATATAAATAGAAAAGAAACAATGGTCAGTATGTAATATTTTTTTTTACTAAATGTTTTATTTCGTAATTTTTTTGGCACGTTTTTTCACAACCAAATAGATGATTTTTTTTTGTTTCAATGCGGAATTAGTCAAGCTTTTAATTTATAATGATGTGAATGTTTCACGTATCTTTTATGTTTATGAAAAATCCAAAATTATTGACCTCTTCTTAATTGGTGACACCATTGCGGTGAATAACTGCTTCTTTAAAAAAAGGAAGGAATAAAGAAGTAAGAGAGGCTTTCTTCCAGGATTAACAATATGTTATATGGAGGGAAAATCTGTGAAATTCTTAACAGTTAGCCAATTTTCAATACACGAAACTTTTTTACTATTGACACAGAGTTAACTAATTTCTCAAAACAGTGATTGTAGCATAAATCACCACTGGAATCGAATCCTCGTTCATCCAATACTAATGTTCACTATTACTAGATCAAGTTGGGGAAGAAGCGGAATTATTAATTGTTAAATTCATAATAATCCTGTATATTCCCAAAAGATTTTTGCATTTTTAATTTTTGTCATTTTTTAAGTAATTTATAATAAGGTATACGGCTACCTTCGGAGACTTTATTTTTAAACAGATTTTTTTTTAACTACAACCACATTTTTTACTTTAGTGTTTTAAAGGAAGATAATTTAATAATTTAGAAAATATTTTTTAAAAAATTAAAAATATAGTAAATATTAACACAATTATGTATTTACCACTTACATTAAAAATTTTGTAGTGAATGTATTTTTTGTAACATAACATATAGAAACGCGGAGACCTGATGGCCGAATGGCTAGCGCTCTGGCGTTCGGTACCACGGGTATCGGGTTCGAATCCCGGCTTTGCCATGGGTGTTTGTAGTGGTTCGGAATCCACTTTAAGCCGTAGGTCCCGGTCCTAATAGGATCGTAGAGCGCTGCGGGGGCATTGTTACTCCGCGTCCGTGGCTTACCATCAAGTTACACGCGCCCCCTGGGTAATGCAAAGTGAGTAACATCGGTGCAGCCCTAATGGCGAAAGCTGACGGTCTATTTGCCAGCTGCATTAGGAAAAAAAAAAAACATATAGAAACGCTTCATATGAAATGACTATCAAACTAAGACCTTATTACAATTATTGCAAAATTAGAAGTTTTTATGCATGAAAATCATAATTACTTCTAATAGTCATTAAATTATCACTTAAAATATATAAAGATACGGATTTATTCAATAAAAAAAAAAAAATTTATTCATATTAAAAAATACTTGTATCTAACCTTTGAGGATTTATCTTAAAAACTTTGTGTTATCATGTAAATGATACTATAATGTTTTATGTAAAAACGTGATATCGAGAAAGATTTGTCGATAATATATGCTTTAATTTGCAGTTTGCTTAAAAATAATTTCTTTTATTAGAAAATTGTTTAAAATTTCCACATTTGTGTCTTATACCTTCATTAAAATTGTTTTTATAGAATTTTTTTCTTTCGGAGCTCGAAGGGATTTTATTTTGGTTTTATTGCTGAGAGCAAAGAGTGCTATTTGGAATCACCTATACAATCTTTATTGACTCTGAAACATATTTGAGAATTGTAAAAACCTAGAATAATTTCTAAGCCTTTCTAAATTGATAGTACAATTTTTGTTCCATCGTTGAGCTTAAAATTGCTATAGAAACATCTAGTTGTAGAGTTTTTAGCTCAACCAATATGCTTTTAGGTAATATTCTCAATAGGATACCATTGAAAATCATATGCATTTTGTGTTTTTCTATGCTAACAAACATTGTTCACACATCTTCTTATAAGCTGGTTTCAAGCTGGTATAAGACTGATTTACTTATATTTGTAGGCAATTCTTGTGAATTTTCAATCCAAGATTTACCCAAAGCTTGTGAGTTTTGGTATTTGCAATATCTGTCTTTCTCTTGGGGGCATGGACTATGCATGTTGTTTTTGACATTAGAGCAATAACGAGAAAAGGCAACAATAATAGAATCACTGTTTTCCAGATTTGGATGAGTGTGGCATAACCTCAGTATCTAATTTTTTTCTGTATCGATAGAAAAGACACTTACGTAGCCATTTTATGAATTATAGCCACGACATTGTCATGCTCCATCAATTGACACCACAAGATATTATTATTTTCCTTTCAATTCTTTTGTTTGTTTCCTTTGTGTTATGTTGAGATAATTCTGTAGCAAAAATAGACAAGTAACAACTTCGTCAAAAGCAAATTTTGACAAAAAGGCAAATTCAAAATTGAACACAATTTTCCTCAGCATAGTAACTTTTCCCAATGAACCTCAATCCAATTAACAAGAAAATATTTATTTCAACAGATTTCTGAATTTTATTAGAAAAAAAGAAATGGCACAACAAAGAAACAGTTTTTGTACTTCACAATTTGATACGATTGTAGACTCTGTTTCGAATCTTCCATCAAAAACAGAGCATCACATCTTTCAATGTTCTTGACAGAAATATGTAAAAACTAGTATGTTCAACATCTCAATAGTAGTAATCCGATTACATGTCAGTTCATTTTGTTTTTCCGTACTGCTAAGTTCCATGTCAAGCTGCAATGTTAATGAACCTGCAGTAAAATCATTGACACTAACATTAGTTATAGTGACTTTTGCATGTTGATTGCCTCTAAATTTTTGTTTCTTAGAGCGATAATATTTTAAATGCTCCCTTTATTAGATGATTATTATAAAGAATATTCTCAACGAGCAAAAATACTATAGAATGAACAAAGGATTGAACTAGACAGCAATTGTTCACAAATATGAATAAAGATGTACGTTGCCTGAAAGCACTGAATAAGATAAAAAGTTGAAAAGGACTGTTGTTGTTGTTCCTAATCCCCTGGTGCCGGAAAACCTACACAAGGTCCAAAAGACTCCTTCGCAGGCAACTGAGTCCGTGGTTAAATTTAATATGCAACTTCACTTAAGGGAGGAACCACGAGAGCTGAAGACTGACTCAACCTCAAGAAAACGCTCTACGATGGTATTAGATCAGGGATGGGCCAACTCCGGCCCGCCTGAAGGTTCTATCTGGCCCGCGGATAGAATTTCCTTTAATTTGCCGGTCCGATGCAAATTAAAAAGAAATATATATTATATATCCATATCTTTTTTCTACTTTGATTAAATATTATTATTTTTCTTCTTTTTTTTAAAGGACTGTGATCTTTTTACTTTCTTTATTTTTGTTTTACAAAAAACATAATCGACGTAAATAACAAGCACAGACAGCTTTAATTCCGTAAAGTGTTAAAAGCGGAATTTCTTTTTAGTTATAACTGTAGATTGGCGCCAACAAGCGTTATCTTTTTTCTCGGGGAGCAGACATATAGGAACCAATATAGGTGAATTAGACCTCACATGTGGCAGACAAGCTCCAGCCAGTGGCTTTTTCTTTTGGCGCGAGTTCTAATATTATTGATTGCGTATGGAAAGATTGCGGACATATAGCATTATTGTGAATAGTGATGAAATTATTAAAAAATATAGCGTAGCTAGTGCTTGTTTGCGTTATTCGTAAAATATTTCAACCCCAAATGGCTACTAAAAATGCAAAGTTGTTTTTAAAATTTTAGAAAAATTTATCTTGGCCCGCCAAACTTTTTTTTTTTTTTTTTTTTTTTCGATTTTCAGCCCGAGAAAAAGTGGGCCCATCCCTGTATTAGACCTACGGTTTAAAGTGGATTCCAAAGCACTACAAACATCCACGGCACCGGGACTTGAACCCGCATCTAACGCCAAAGCGCTATACACTCGGCCAGTTAGGCCAACAAAGATGACTGGCCAAATAAAAGACAAAAATCGAATTCTGAACTTTAAAAGACGAAAAATTGTACTAGTATTGAAAAGAACTGAAATACAACACTTCCGGTTTCGTATTCATATATCGTGTTAAATTTAATGATGATTCATTCCATAATAAAACTGCTATAACGTTATTTCTATATTACTTAAAAAATAGAAGCATCTTTGAAAAACCAAAACTTCATATCTTAATAAAATCAAATTAAAAAAAATCTATATTTCCATTCAAATAATATTTTTTTTAGGTAGTCTGATTTTAACTTTAGAAAATTTATAATAAATTTTAGGATTATAGAAGGCGAACTCTTAAGGGTTTTGTTATGCAATATTGTTTTCTTTTCTATGAGTTTTCATTTTGTAAATAACACAATAACTAGATTTAAATTTCTGCAAATTATTAATGATTGGCATTTGTAAAATAGAATGAAATATCCGGAAAATTTCAGACAATAAATACTTATTTTGTCTTGTAACAATGCCTTTATTGTAATTAATCATTTGAAATGTACTAAAATAAAATGCAATATGCTATTACAAAATCAAAATGAATATCAAAACCAAAAAAATATCTCAATTTAAAACAGAAAATGAAAGCTCTTATTATTTTATACAGCTCTGTTTTATATTTCTCACGAAGCCATCCATTTTCATTTCTACACACACTTGAATTCCCTAGAACTAACCATGAAGAAGGCCATAAATAATGTAATTATGTAGAACAATGACTTCAAGATAAAATTTTAAATAAAAACTTGCCGCATGACATATTCCTGAATCATACCCTTACGAAAATTTTAGTGATTCACGTTGTTATTATTTTTATAAAATGTGAAAATTTAAAATGGAGCCGAACTTATGTTTTTATCGAATATAAAATACTGTTCTTATTTCATATTTCCTGACGATAAGTATAAATTTTTCTTAATAATGTAGCAAATAAAAGTTTTACTTCGTAAACAAAATTCATTTGATTTTTTTTTTTTTATTTGATAGAATGTTGTTGTTTTTTTTATTCCCATAATAAAAAACGCCCTAGAAAAAAATAATTTTAAAAGACAAAGAAATTGCTAATAAAAATTGTAAAAAGTGCTTATGTATTAATTGGTTATTTTATTAATTGTTTATTTATTAATTGGTTATTTTATTAATTATTTATTTATTATTCCATGTTGCCACATGGATATTTTAAAACGAGTTATTTGATTTCAGTAAATTGCGTTCGTACAATCGTTTGGATATTTGTCGTTTTTTTTTCTCGTTCTTATTTATTTTAATATTTATCATTCTTTTTTTATTTCAAATTACTTCAAACGATTTTATTTATTTTAAGGCATTTATAATTGTTTACACTAGATATTTCATTAAAAAAAGTTTTTTTGGGGGTGGGGCATTAATTTAGACAGATTAATATAACTCGTTTGTTGAATAAATTAATAACAAAAATTAGACATTCAATTATTAAAAAAATATTTTGTTCAATATTTTCTAATAATAATATATTAACAGATATAACGTATTGTTCGATTGCAATAAATAACAGTTATATATTTTAGCTTTGTAAAGTTTGTTAAGAAAATTAGATACTAAATTGAAAATTAGACGTTAAAAAAATTTAATGTTCAAAATATTATACAACGGATCAGTTTATATCTTTACACAATTAAAACGTTTATCTTTTCAATAAATAAATAAAAACTAAATACACTCATGTCCATAAATTAAGGATAATTCAGAATCACACAGAAATTGAACTCTAAAATAAAAATTTCACCTGTAGAATTATCACACACATCTTGAAGAATATGCAAATTACAGGAAACCACCAGATGGCGCGGATAGTACGTCACAATGACGAGAGTGTAAGAGAGGGGTATATAGGCGAATGGAAAGCATTTGGAAAGCATTAGAATTATCGGACGACTGGAATGTGGACGTACCCAGCTGGAAGTATCCGAGGAACTTGGAATCGCCCAGAGTGTCATCTCCAGGCTTTGGCAACGATTCCAAGATGATGGTAATGTGAGTAGATGTTACAGCACAGGTCGCCGCCGAGTTACAACGCCGAATGAGGACCGGTATTTAGCAGTTACTGCCAAAAGAAACAGACGGAGCACAGCATCAGACCTGTCTCGCCAGCTCTCTTCAGCTCCCGGTACGACAGTTTCAAGGCAGGTCGTGTACAGACGCTTAGGCACATTGGTCTATATGCTCGTAGGCCTATCAGATGTGTTCCACTTACCGCAACTCACTGTCGCCTGCGATTAACCTGGAGTAGAGAGCATGCATTGTGGACACCGCAACAGTGGTGCAGGATGGCTCGTTTGGGGAGGAATTATTCTTGGTTCCAGAACTGACCTGCATGTTCAGAGTGTAACGATGACAGGCCACATCTATCGGGATGTCATTCTGGAACAACATGTACGTTTGTTTCGGGGCGCCATGGATGCTGAATTTCTGTTTATGGATGACAACGCCCGTCCTCACCGTGCAAACATTGTAGACGAATGCCTTCAATTGGAGGATATCACCCGTATGGATTGGCCAGCATACTCACCGGACTTGAATCCAATAGAGCATGTGTGGATATGCTTGGCCGACGAATTGCAGCCCGTCAACCCCCTCCCACCTGTCAACCGGAACTTCGGAGGCATTGCTTGATGAGTGGTGTAATATTCCCCAAGATCAGATTGATAATTTGATACTCAGCATGCCTAGGCGTTGTAAGGCCTGTATTGCATCGTCCGGGAGACATACTCCATATTAACCATCATACTAACCATCTTATACTGTTTTTTGTAAATGGGTTCTTTTTTTGAAATTTGCTCCAGGAGTAAAATCGCAATTTTTATTAATAATGTCAAACATATAGCATCTTTTTTGCTCTTTACCTTTTGTTTAATAAATAGACTTTACAAATAAGTCAAATTTGTTTTGCTTCTGTCTCTTTCTTTGCCTGAACTTCATTATCCTTAATTTATGGACATGAGTGTATTATACTAAAATTTAACTATAACAAATAAATATTATATAAAAAAAAGTTCGTTATACAATAAAAGAAATTTATAGAATTGATTTTGCCAAAAAGACTTCCATGTTGATATTTTTATAAATGCATTATTTTACATTAAGTACTATTCATTACAGTGATTGATTGAATAATTTTATTTTTGTAAGCAATTAAATTCTGATGAAATAATTTTTTTATAAATAATTAAATTTGAATAACTTTTATAATCAATTAAATTTGATTAAATAATAATTTATATAAGCAATTAAATTCTGATGAAATAATGAAATAATTTTTTTATTGCAAAATGTTATTCTTCTTTATGAGTTATTATAAATTTATGTTTTGAAAATAATCGCCAATGATTATATATAAAAAAATTACATATGCTTTTATCATCTTTTGCATTTGTAAGAATATAGAATAACAATCTGTTTTTATTCGGTTTAAAGTATCTTCCTCATTCTCATCATAACGTAGAAATTTATTGTATTTAAAATTTCTTATTACTTCCTTGTAACTATTATGCTTAAACATCAACTTTCATTAGGTTAGTAATAATATTCTTAAGATATAACATTAAAGTGAAATTAACAATGTTTATAAAACTGCATTCAACAAAATGTTTTTCAATCTACAGTTTTCGCTCGTAGCAAATTCAACAACAAAAATTATTACGTTTAATAATTATTTTTATTTACCACAAAACTGTTAACTTGAGTATTAATCTTTCGTTCGAAAAATTATTTGCTATAATTTCTTTGAAATTAATTATTTTTTAAATTTGTTTGGAATAAATATTTCATAATAAAAAAACAGAAATGCAAAATTTTAATAGTAATTTGCTAATATTTAATATTAATTGGCAAGTATTTCATAGTAACTGTTTAACAATTCATAACAATGACATAATATTTCGTAGTAATTGATAATATTTAATATTCACTGCGGGGTTCTAATTAACAGCTATCGTATAAACGTAAATTATTTTAAACTATGAAATTTTTTTTTTTCAATATATTTATTTTTAGAATATCTAATTGTATACGAATATAAAAAAAGAATGAAATTAGGAAATTTTTTTTATTTTATTTAAGTAAAAATTTTATTAATTTAATGTTTGCTCAATAAATGATATATGATCTGATCAATTAATTAAAAAATCCTGCTTCATAAATAACCAAACCTTACTACTATGTCCAAAAAGTAAGACCCTTTTTTTCAATTTAAAAATTTCCGGGGCTTATGGAATTTCAATTTTTTTTCTTTTTCCAGGTTGCTAGCACTGTCCTTGACATCTGGGTGAAATTTGTCGTCAAAATATTCATTAGCGCTTGAGTCACGCTTGGTTTTGGGACGCTAAAAATGATTCCGGTGATTTTTGAAATGTCTGAATGAATTGAGCAAAGAACTTGCATTCAATTTTGTTAACGGAATGAATATTCGTGCGGAAACGTATAGAATGTTGCAGAAGGCATTCGGTGAGCAAACTATATCGGAAAGAAATGTTTAGAAGTGGTATAAACAGTTCAAAGAAGGCAGAGAACGTATTGAAGACGAAAAGCCCTCTGGTCGACCCTCCACCTCAACCGACGAAGTTCACGTCCAAAAATTAAAGATTCAATGCTTGCAAACCGTCAATTTACAATTAGAGATCTTGCTGATGCTGTTGGAACTTAAAAGGATCGATCCATTCCATTTTGGGCCTCAAACGCATCCAATCTCGATAGGTACCGAAAATACTGAATGCGCCAGCTCACATTGCATTGATTCTTCGTGAAATGATTCTATTCCGCCAAAAATGAAACCCATATCGTTCCACGACCACCGTATTCACACCGTGCGACTTCTGGATATTCCCTAAGCTCAAAAAAGACCACTCCGGGGACACCGTTTCGAGTCGATTGAAGAGATTCAACGTGGATCGCCGCGCGCTTTGAAGGCCATCCCCTGCCGATGACTTTTTAGCATGCATTGAGGATTGGAAGAAAAGTTGGCATAAGTGCATTGTGTCCGGAGCGGATTACTTTGAAGGCGATGAAATAAATTTGGGAGAATAAATACAGAGTTTTTGAGAAAAAAAATAATTGTTCTTACTTTTTGGGCACAGTAGTAGTTTTTTGGAAACAATATAGCCATAGTTTTTTTTTTTTTTTATTTTTGATTTTGATATTGGATATCGAAGATTATCATTTGCTACTAACTTATCCTTAACTATCCTTGCTTAACAAATTAGTATTATTTTAAGTGGGGTCCAGAGAGATTTTTTTTTTTTTTTTCAAATGGAGACAGCAAATTTTTTTTCTCTTCGAATGCGATCTTGAAGCTAAAAGGTTAGAAGACGCTAGTCTTGCACGAGTAACAAAAATAAATTTATTAAGAATCGCCGATTAACTTTGCGGAATGATGCTATTCGTTTGCACGAGTATGTGAAAAAAAAAGTAATCGAGTAAGAATCAACACCACTGACGATGCGAATATTAATTAAATCGCATTCCTGTTGTTGTTGTGTCTAATCCTCAAAATCCTGCAATGCTGGACGGGCACGCCATGAATGGTTACTCATGGATGGCAGGAAAGGGACAGTTTCTTTTGTGATGGAGCACTCGTACTATTGTGCCTAAAAGTAAGACCAATTATTATTTTTCACAAACTCTTTATTTATTCTTCCAAATTTATTTCATCTCCTCCAAAGTAATCCCCTCCGGACACAATGCACTTAGGCCAACTTTTCCAATCCTCAATGCATGCTAAAAAGTCATCGGCAGGGATGGTCTTCAAAGTGATTCATGTTGAATCTCTTCAATCGACTCGAAACGGTGTCTCCGGAATTTTCTTTTGAGTTTAGGGAATAGCCAGAAGTCGCACGATGGGAATACGGAGGTTGTGGATTGATATGGGTTTCATTTTGGCGAAAAAGTCACGAAGAGTCAATGCACTGTGAGCTGGCGCATTCAGTGCATAAATAAATTGATTATTTATTAAACAGCACTTAAAATAACTTCAAAACATTTGCAAGTTTTACTGTGCTGTTTATTATACATTTATTTTTAAGGTACATGAACACCTTCGAAGGAATTTTTTTGAAATTATTGAAATTTTTTATCTTTTTTTCACATTTTTGGATTGAATGTATCTAAAAACTAATGATTTCACATAAAAATTTTTTATTATTATTATTTTTAATTTTTATAAAGGTAAAATAAGGGTAAAATGGCCAAAAATTGATACTGTTACAAAACATGATAACTCAAAATCAAATCAATATTTTTAAATTTCTAAGTTTGTATTTGTTTGTACTAACATTTTACAGGAATAGACCTCTGGTAAAATAATATCTTTATTATTTATTATTTTGTACTAGTTTAAATGTGTTCAATACAAAATTTTTCCAAAATTTGCATGTAATTTCAAGTTTAACAATTAAAATAAAAATTATTTATGGAGCTAGAATCATTTCCAAGGTCTATTCCCTGTAAACATTTATTAAAAACATATATACCAAGTTTTGTAGCATTTGATCAAAATTATTTGTGTTATGGTGTTTCACATGAAAACAAAAGCATAAAAATTCATTCTGAGAAAAAGCTAAAAACACCATTTAATTAGAGATATTACTTTTAAAAATGTTGTAAATATATTAAAATGCCATTGAATTATCAAGTTCATGTTCTTATTTATTAAAAAATATGGTTTTATTTCTCCTTAAAGCTCTAAAAATTTGTCTGAGCTCTATTTTGAAGAAGTTAAAATTTGCTCGACAAAAATATTTTTACAAATTCCTCCTATTGGTAAAAAACTTTTAATATGAAATGTCCTGGATTTAAAATATTTTGCCTTTTACAAGTGTTTTGATTAAATATATTCAAAACCTTTGAATTTTACATAAAATTATCAACTTTAACTATTTTTTATACAATTTATTCTTTAAAATATGAATAAAAATTGCAAAAATGTGATATTGTTGCAAAACTTGATAATCAAAAATAAATAAATGAATAAAACATGAATAGTTTTTCCTTTGTAAGTATTTTTATGTTGGGAATATCATTATGTAGGTAATATGCTATTTTCAAATTTATATCTTAATTATTTATACATTTTTTTGTATGCTTAAATTTTGTCGACACAAACTTTTTTTAAAAAATTTACAAAAAATTCTTAGTTTAACAACTAAAATAAAAATAATTTATGAATTTAAGATAATTTCCATGTTCTATTCCTTTCATACATTTAAAGAAAACTTTTACATGAAGTTTCAAAGCATTTAGAACAGAAATAGTGGTATTATCATGTTTTGAATGAATACAAAAATGTATAAAAATTCAAATAAGAAATAATTAAAACCTGCTTTTAAAAGTAAATAAAAAAAACAAATGTACATACATAAAAATGTTATTGAGCTTTAAATTCTCCTTTATTAATGTAAAAACACTTATTTATTTGTTTTGTTTTCTTTAAATAACTTCCAATTTAAAAGTACTATTTATCAACATTTCTTCGACATTATTCAAATCCCTCAAATTTATAACTCTAATTCTGTGTTACTCAAATAACAAAGTTTTTCAAATAAAATGCCCTTTTGATTTTCAACTTGCAACTCTTAAAAATACCTATTATAGAATTTTAATGTTATCATTATATCAAATAATTGCAGAGTTTGCTTCATTTTTCACTCTTTTCAAAAAATCCTTAAAATTCATCATCTTTCTTTAAAATTATATTGTCTATATTCTATTATCTTGTAGCTCACATTTCATTTTAGAATTCTGAATCAAATACAACACACAGTGTTTGAAATAACAGTTCACAACATATATTCTTTAAAAATGTTGACTAACTTTAAGAATAGAAAAGTTCAATGTTTTGATCCACAAACAGTTTGATTCACAACTTTTCATTCAATATATTTTATTCCAATTCAAATTCAAACTTATAAAGTCTCTTTTTTCTTCAAACACAAATGTTTTATTATTTTATGATGAAAGAAATCACAAAACAAAGGAAAATTTAGTTACAGTATAGATAAATAAAATTCATTGCATAAAAACATACAGCAGCAAATGTAAACAACAAATTTTCAGACAACTTGTAGCCAGATTATTTATCAGATTAAGTGATATCAATAATTTTAAGTTTTTTTTAAGTGATAAAAACATTATTTAATGGTTTTTATTTATATTAGAATAAGTTTTACAGTCAATATTGTGGAAATAATGAAGGTAAACATATTGAAACTATCATTTCCTGTTACGAAAATCATACTTCCGGTTCAAAAATTCGTCTCCTAGGGAAGTTTAAACTAACACAACTCTAGTTCTAAAACAGATAGAAACAAACTGTAAAGATATTTAAAAGCTTAAAATACAAGCTTTCAACAATGTAAAAATTGAAAAATCGAAATTTTGGTCGAAAATCGCGTTTTAAAGGTGTTCGTGTACCTTTTTAATAAGTAAATAATAATATTACTATTTTCCCTTCCTCCAAATTTTTTTGTCATTCTGTTTTAACAAATAAACCTACATCAATGGTTATTTACAGCACAAATAAAATAAATTTTTCTTTCAAATAATTTTCTTTTCTAAACTTTTTTGTTAGTTTCTAGTGATGTAGTTCTACAGGTATTGAGGAGGAGAGAAAATTTGAATACCTTTGCTTTTGTGCATGCATCACTGCATAGTGATATAAATTAGATATGAAAATGTCTGCTAAGGAAAAAAATTAGGGATTGCGAATATAAATAAAAATAAATATGTCAGATAAAAGGAATGCTGATTTTTATCTCGGACAAAATGTTCTTTAAATTCCTACCCAGGAAGTATAGGTAATTCTATAATTGATTGTTTCAAAGCTCTACAATAATGATCGATTTTTAGACACTAGCTTAGTAAGAAAGTGCTCCAATTGAAATGTTCATTATTTCCTTGCTCTTGTACGATTTAGACATTTGATATTAATCGAAAGATTGTATTTCCACCTTTGATTTTTGATGTTACAGATGTTTTTTAATCATTACATTTTGAGAATTAAGGATATGATGAATCAAGAGAAATTTCATTTTAGGCACTTTTTGCTTTATGAGTTCCAACCTGCATCGGAAACTCATTAAAATGTGTGTTTCGTCTTTGGATCATCTAAAGTGAGTATGGTCCAAAGACAGTTGAAAAATTCAGAACTTGTGACATGGATCTTCAAGATGAACCCCGCACCGGAAGACCAAAGGAGCTTCACGACGACATTCTGAGGTTTTTAGTGTGAATAATGAACCACTATTGAACAAGCTTGGTTTTTTGTACAAATTATGTCGTTGTATTGCCCTTGAATTAAGCTGAAAAATAATACATATCGAATATTTATATTGCTTCTTCTTTGCTTGCTTCACAACAATAGATAGCCATTCTTGAATCACTTGAACCAGTGGATTGTGTTTGACAATGTAGTGATGAAAAGAGCCAAAGCAACGCCAGGCAGTTCACCTCCTATCCTTGCGAAGACCAATTTGCACCAAAAAACCTAATACTTTGCGTTTGGGGGATTGTCGACGCCCTATCCTCTGGAAACCGTTGCAACCAGATTGAACGATCACAGCAGACCTATATTGTGACCAGGTAACCCGATTGTCATACAAAAATACGCGAACTTCGTCCAGCATTATATAACTCAGAAGATGTTGTCTCCTAACATGACAATGCCAGGCCTCATGTGGCTTTAATGATGAAGGAGAATCTCCAGGCTCTTTGATTATGAAGTTTTATCTCATCCACTATACTCAAACCTGACTACAATTTGTTCCTCTCAATGTAAAATTTTCTTAAAGGAAAAAAAATCGAAATTTTCAGAAGAGAGGTAGATTTCCTGGCTTCAAAGGATAGTATCTTTTATACATCCGGTATAAATGACCTTGTCGATTGATAGAGGAATGCCATAGAAAACAGTGGCCAACACCATTCCTTAAACTCACATAAGAAATCGAAATTTCCTCGTAACTTTCTTATTAATCTAAAAACTTTAAAAACAAACTTTTATTTATAGTATTATTTTGCAAATCAATACATATCATTGGAATTTCGAACATCGATATTTTTTACGCCCCAACATAACTATAGGAATGTTATTCTACCATCTAACTACAACAAAGCCCCTAGCGGATTGAATTGTGGCCCAAATGCTCACCAGCGGTGCACGTTACCACTGAGCCACCTGACGGGCAGAGAACGTTGTACTGCTTTCTGGCAAATATAACAATAGATTAGGTAAAATTCTGAGTTATTATTAAATAATATCAGGGAAATGTTTTGTATTAAAAACGTTTTTAAAATATATCATGATTTGAGGAAAATTAACTACTATGATTATTTTTTCATGGCATATTCATTGAAGGTTGGCGGTTTTGTGGTTAATTTAGCTATTATTTGTTTTAGTTTGTATTTATAATATTTATTTATTTTAGGTGTGAATTATGTTTTAATTTTTCAATACCTTTTGTGATATATATATATTTTAATTTCTTAATTGTTTTTTTTTTTATTTGCAATTGCATCTTTTAATTATATAAGAATGCGAAATGATCGAATTCAGAAATTTTATATAATATGTTTATAATTTTTTCATCAAATTTTCTTTTCTTTTTTTTTTCAATCTGTATCTTTACTCATTAATGCTTTTCAAAGTAAAATATAGTATGCTATTCAGTGACACTACATACAACGCCATATTACATCTGAAATCTGTAACACGTGAAATTATTGAATAAAATACTTTCTAATGTATGCATATTTCTTTTTTATTGACCAAAGATCAAAAATAAATTCCGTGATTTCTACTTTTTTTTATTGAAAAGTATTTATTATTATTATACTATTACCGATTTATTTTGAATGCAACATGAAGGTAAACGATTTCAAATAGGAATTTCATTGAAATGTCATATCGAAGGGTACATATAAGGGCTGTTTTATAGTAAATTGCTAATGGGTTAATAAAATTCTGAGGCTAATGTTGAAAACATGAATTCCTCTACAAGAGAATTTCATTTTATTATAAAAATATTTCAAACATGTAGCTTGATTTGGGCGAAACTAACTCTATGTTGTGTCTAATCCTCAGTGTCCTGCAGTGCGACGGACTCCCATCAGTGATCTATTCATAGATGGGGGAAGGGGGGGGCAGCTTCTCATTGAAATGGGCAACCGTAAGTAAAAGTCTGACTTGGCTTTGTGACGCAGAAGAAGGAGGGCAGTGCCTTCGGGGAAGACTTTTTACGGACAACTACCTCGCATTTGTGTATCGTATTGAGAAGAGCAGAAAACCCACCAAGTAGCTCAATTCACGACACAAGAGGCTGAACACATCACTCATATTTTGAAACAGTATCTACAACACAGCTGCCAACACAATGCCTCAGCCGTCATACTTCTCTAGAAGTGCAAAGTGCCACGAGTCGGGCACTAACTATAAAATCTGCAATGAATTTTTGCAATGCCATACCAGTGAAGTTTTTGTGGTTTGATGATTATTTAGATATTATTTGTTTCAGTTTCCTTATATCTTGTTTTAATGTATTTATTATTTAATGTTTGAATTTTTTAAAATTATCCAGTTTTAGTGCATTCGTCATTTTTTACTACTTATTTATTACATAAGATTGAAAAATAATGATTTCAGAGTGTTTATATAACATGTTCATAATTTTCTCATCGATTTTTCTTGTTTGTGTTGTTATATTATAATTTGTCTAATATGCAGTGTTATATTTCCTCACATACATGCTAAAATAAAAATTTATTATTATTCATTTAAACTCATGCGGCACCTTGTTATATATGATAGTTCTGTAACATATAAGAAAAAAAAATATTGAATATATATATCCAATAATATTACCAAATAGAATTCATATGTAATACATGTAAATATTTTGGAGCCTAATGGTCGCTCAGTGCCACAGGTTTCGGATGTAAGTCCCTTAGATATTATATATAGGCAATTCAAGTGAAGAAACGACATAACAGAATTTAATCGGCAGCTAAACATTATATAATCATATGGCAGTGCCATATATATTTGTAACGATTCGGTATCCACTTTAAACCGTAAGTCCCGAGTTAATATAACTGTAGAGCGTTCTTTAGAGATGGAAACGAGAAGGAATTACTGAAGAGAAAGGACATAAAGAATTCAACTAACATTTAAATGTATTATGTATAGTCATATAGCAGTGTCATAGGTGTTTGTAGTGGTTCGGTATTCACTTTAAGCAGTAGGTCCCTGTCTAATATGATTATAGAACGTTGGGCTGACAACCCTACCCTGTAAAGTAACCGTCTCGAAATCTGCCATTAGGCATATGACCTTGGTCCACAATGGGCTGTAGTGCCAGGGAGTTAATTAGTTGCATATAAATATTTTAACATTTCTTTTATTGACAAGGACAGGAACACATCTGAATTTCCACTCTTAAGTCGAAAAATGTATTTTTATTTATTTATAATTGGCATATTTAAATCTTTAAATAAATTACTACCACATCTGTTTTAAGAAATTTAATTGTTACTTTTTTTTACAATAAGAAATAGCGCCATTAAAATTGTCCTAACTTTGCTACACGAATTCCAGAAACCTACTTAACCTTACATCCATCTGTCACTTTCAAATAATGGGCCTGTTTTTGTGCGCGGATTCTCTAGCTAAGTAACCCTTTCTGTGCACGTCCCGTTACGACTTCCAAGACATGAGTCAGCACTTGAAAAGCCCATTAATAGGCAACGAGGGCCAATCATCCTCCATTTCGGGGCAGTAAAAATCAGGAGCCACTTCGTTAGCGGTGCGTGGATGTTGCTATAACGACGCTGGCCAGCCAAGTGGATAAAAAGGTATCTGTGAGGTTTTTAATGATGGACACGTGGTAGCCAATTATTGTCACATTGGGGATCTCTTGCGTAACAGTGCGCGGATGTTTTCGACCAGAGAACCCGATTCCAGTGAAGAAAGGACATGACAGAATTCAACTGGCAGATAAACAGAATTCAAAAAAAAATGTTTTGCTAGAACTTAATACATATTTTTTTCAATAGTAAAGAAATTTCTAATAAATATATGTTATTGTGAATGCCCATTAAAATAATTCATAAACTAACTTGTTTTTGAAAGGTGTTACTTTCCCCACTACTGTTTGCCATAACTTCAAGGAACAACATTGACTGGTCAAAATGGTATTACCGATTATAAAGTAGTCAACAATATGAGTGAGTCAATTAGTATAGTCAGTAAGATTTAATGTTTTTTAGAACTTAATATACAGTGCCTAGCAGAGAGCCAATTCATGTGACTGAAGGACATAACAGAATTCAAAAGGTTTTGCAGATAATAATATCATAATTAAAAATGCTTTTGTTAGAACTTACCATACAGCATACAAAATGATATTTTTCAATACTAAAGAAATTTCTAATAAATATATGTTATTGGGAATGCCCATTAAAATAATTCATAAACAAATTTATTTTTGAAAAAGTTACTTTCCCACCACCGTTTACCATTCAAGGAACAACATTGACTCACCAAAATGGTGTTGCCTATTATAAAGTAGTCAACAAGATTAGTGAGTCAATTGGTATAGTCAATAAGATTAATCTTTTTAGAACTTAATATATTTTCCTCAACAGTAAAGAAATTTTTAATAAATGTATGTGATTGTGAATGCCCATTAAAATAATCCATAAACTAACTTGTTTAAACTTGTAACTTGTTGAAAAGTTACTTTCCCACCACAGTTTGCCATTTCAAGGAACAACATTGACTCGCCAAAATGGCGTCACCTCTTATAAAGTAGTTACTAAGATTAGTGAGTCATGGGCATATGTCAATAACAAAAGTTTTTTTTTTTTCTTCATAACATACATGCATATAAAAGAGTGTCGCAAAATTCGCGCCAGAAATTTTGCGTGAATTTGGGAACATCCTTTTACAATTTGTATGTATACTTGTATTTTTTACATCATTAAAAACAATAATGAAACGATAAATTAAATTGTTTGCAGATTTGTTATTATTTTTAATGTTGTGCAAAATTTTTATAGGGAATAGATTCTTAATGTCACAAAAATCTTATGGAAATTTTGGGATATCTTCACAATTTGTGTATGAGCTTGTATTCCTTATAACTTTCGAAACTACAATGAAAAGATAAATTAAAAATTTTTGTATACTTATTATTATTTTTAATACTGAGCAACAAAAATCAAAAGATCTCAATATTTCAGTAAAAAGAGAAAAAAAATGGAATTTTTACAGAGAAATTGCAACAAAAGGGAATTGGTAAATAATTTTGTGTGTGTTCTTATTATCTTCTATATTTCGTCCCCCCATATTTTCGATGTCTCTATTTCTATGGGTTTATTTTTTATAAAGTTAATAAATCTTTATTTATTTACTATCTGTTTCTTATTTTTCAGGTGTAAAGTTTTTTTTTATTTTCATTTGTTATTTATTTTAATTGTTTTTGCTTAATGGCATTTTTAAATGAATATTAGATCAGACTTCATCTAAATAGCATTACCAAATTACGCAAAGATAAACAATTAGCTATTTCTGTGAAATTCAATAACATATTGAACATTTTTCCTCTTGAACTTTCCTGAATTTTATAACTTTGAAATCTTCTGTGATATTTTTCTGAACAAAACTGACGTATTCTTTGAGCTATATATTCTTTTGGAGCTATTTAGCCACTGGTGGCTCCATCTCCGGTATGACAGGGTTAAATACAGTTGAAATAATGAAAATTGCCCAGAATATATTTATAAATAATAAAATTAACTTATAATCATAAAAATAAAATAAAAGAAAATATTTCAAAATTAAAATAAAATTTTGCGCGGACGTTTTAAATCATAATTGGGAATGTAAGAGGCAACCTCCTTTACTAAGTAAAAACATATTATGTTATTGATTGCAGCTGGGTGACACCTGCTAGTACTTGCAGCTGTTATGAATAAATTGCCGAAGTGTATAACTACAAGTTCTTGTTCAAAATGTGCCAGAAACACTCCGCCCACGCCAGGTCCGGCTTTGGAACCAGTCACCCCACCAGACGAAATTATTCCTCGGATTTTCTGATTGTAGGAAATGCCTGGCATACCGTCCGTGGGTCAAACACACTTCGCCAGAAAGCAGACCGGTTCCACCGTTTGGCCTTCCAAGGACACCTCATTCCAGCTCTTGTTTTTCACTCTGACCCACAAGAATTCCGCATTGACCTCTGATAACATTGCAACCAGCAGATTGGGCGGAATGCGAGAGTACAACTGGAACTGTAGCGGTTCAGTTTTTGCATGTTCATTAGCATTTTGTAGCGTCTATTGCTGAACTACGGTTCAATTATACAGATATGTGAGGTTGGAATAAATTAAAAGCACCTTCTTTAAAACAATTTGTAAAGTCAGTACTTAGGGTCTTATGTATTGCCCTTATTGTGCGACCTTTTCTTACCAGTCAAAAAAAAATTAAAAAATTCAATTAAATTAAATAAAGGTATAAATAAAAATCAAATGTCTTTAAAATCACGAACAATTCAAGATATGAAATACAATAACACATGCTTTAATTATTCTACATTTTTTAATAGATTTCGGTTAATCTTATCATCAATTCTGGATTATACATTTGGTAGCTTTATTGGAAGATTTTATTTGTTAATTTTACAATAAATCTTGAGATTGAACATTGAATAATTTTACTGGAATGATGTTTTTAAATTTTTAATCGAATCCTTAGATTTTTAAACTGAGTAATTTTTATTGAAAAAATTTCAAGTCTTTCTGCTTTCAAGCTGCAATTTCAATAATGGATTTACTGCAGAGATTTTTTTCTTTGTTTGATAATATGCGGTAACTAAGTTGGATAGAAATTGTTTTTAATTGCTGAATGAATTCTCATGGATTGAATTATGAATGAATTATCATTCTCATTCAACAATTTAGACAATTTCAAAAATATTCTCTTGCACTTTTTTTTTTTTTTTATCCATTTGTAGTATATTATTAATTGTTTAAAAATATAAAATTGTATCTTATATTTTTATTAAAAATTAATGATCCAAATCTTCAGTTTCAATTTATTTTATGCAAGAAAAATGAAACAAAAATTTTAATATTAACTGACTTTAAAGATTTGGGATTTGATGCTATACAGATATTTCTAAATAGCATACTCATTACCATTCTCTTTTTTTGATAGTTTACAATTCAAATAGAAAATTTAAGCTGAAAACACAAATAAATCAATATTTTAAAGTACTGCTCCAAAATATATTATATTATTTAAAACACACTAGCATTCAAAAGACATTTCATCTTAGCTACCAAGCAATATAAATGCTCTTGATTTAAATCCTAAAATCAGTGTTATGGAAAGCAAAGGTACTTACGGCATACTTGAACTGATTATTGAAGTCGGGATCGTTGGCTCGAACCCGTCTCTCCGTCTCTGAAAATTAAGTAATCAAAATTAACACTGAAGAAATAACTGCAATAATATGATTACTAAAACGTTAATCATTACAATTTAACTATAAATATTATATTATTTTTAGTAATTTGCATTTTATAATAAGCATTTCTCCAAGAAACCGTTTGTAGATTGGTACCAGGGACAATTAGAACCAGTGGCTCGATATCGATGAAAATTAGAATGAGAGATATGCTTTTTTTTTTCCGGAGGGGGATGGGGGAAGGCATTTAAAGACAGTGACTTGCATGTCATTCGTAGAGTAAATTAAATAAACATGTGAAATGCACATAGAGTAAATTAAATAAACATGTGAAATGCACATAGAGGTAAATTAAATAAACATGTGAAATGCACATAGAGTAAATTAAATAAGCATGTGAAATGCACATAGAGTAAATTAAATAAACATGTGAAATGCACATAGAGTAAATTAAATCATGTAAAATAGAAAGAAATTAAATCATGTAAAATGCACGTAGAGCAAATTAAATCAACATGTAAAATACACGAAGAATAAATTAAATCAACGTGTAAAATGCACGTAGAGTAAATTAAATCAACATGTGAAATGTACGTAGAGTAAATTAAATCAACATGTGAAAACGTAGAGTAAATTAAATCAACATATAAAATACACGTAGAGTAAATTAAATCAACACATAGAGTAAATTAAATTCAATAATCCTGAACAACGACGAGGACTTCCTCCTGAACTAACAAATCCTAGCTAGCTGGAAATTCAAATTAAGAACATTTCTTAAAATGATTGTATGATGAATAAACAACCGAACAACCAACCACTTATTTAGGTTATTTTATTTATTTGTTTATTTTTATTTAAATTATTTATTGATTTTTAGAGTTAGCTATAGCAGCACTGGTGGTTAGCATTAATTTGTTCAAAAGCTGTAAGAAAAGCAGAATGTTTTCTTGTCTAAGCATATACGTACATGATAAATCTGTACACCTGTATACGGGATACAAATACTGCAATTTATCATAAAATCCTTCAGGAAGATATATATTGACAATCACCAATTAAAACTGCTACATTTATAAGACTTATACTTATTTTACTTAAAATTGCATTACTTAATAGATCATGGCATCTTTCATGAATAAAAATAATACAATTGACTGGTTTATAAAATCTTACATAGTTCTAATTATCTTTGGATGCTGACTTATAAAATATTAAATATTGGAGTTATTTGCAAAAACCCTTTTTTGAAGATTAAGCTAATTTTTAATTATCAGCTACAAAAGTAATCCGAAAATAATACGAAAAATTTCAAATTTATAATGATATGATAAATCTATTGACGTGTATACATGATAAATCTATGGAAAAAAATGGTTAAATCTATTGGTCGGGAAAATTCTTTCGTGAGTGTAAATCTTCTCACTAGTTGCCTTTCAAGGGAAAAGAGTGTTTGTTCCAAATTGTGGTGATAGAATTTAAGTGCAGTACAGCATTTAATTTACTTTCTGTGATGCATCCTGGATAACGCTGTATCTGCCATTTAGGGGAGAATGATTTCAGGTGAGGATGTTCGTCGCATGCAAACAAACATTTTTGGATATAATTGACTGAACCTGTTTAAGCTGTTTTCCTTAAACATATGAATAAGCGTCAGTAGAATACTTATTCACTATTTTGATAAGTTATGATGAATATAATTATCATTTTTTTAAATACTTACTTGTTATGAAACATTTAAAACATTGCAATTGGCGCGAAATGAGGACAACGAAAGCCCATGAGACTAGCGTATACTCATTTTGTGGAATTATTCTATCATGTCTGTCTATTTATTTTATTTCATGGCGCCACCAATTAACCAACAGGATAATTGGTGGCGCCGTGAAATAAAATAAATAATTCAATAAAACTTTTATGAGAACAATATACACGTTTGAATTTGAATTTCCTGTAGTATTTTCGGAATTATTTTTGTAGCTGTTGGTTTAAAATTAGCTTTAATCATCTTAAAACATGGGTTTTTTTTTTTTTTTTTTTTTTTTTTTTTTTTTTTTGCAAATAGCTTCATAATATTTTATAAGACTGTATGCAAAGGATAATTAGAACTATATAATAATTTATAAACTAATTGAATGTATTATTCTTGTTCATGAAAAGATGTCGTGATTTATTAAGTAAAGTAAGTACAAATTTTATAAATATAGCAGTCTTGATTGGTGATTGTCAAGATATATTCCTGGATGATTTTAAGACTGCAATATTTGTTTATCATGATAATAAAAGCAGACTATTTCATGAAGTAGTCTGAATTAATACGAGATGCATTCACAATCTATTCGTTTTACGAAAAAGACAATGCATTGAATGTTTCCTGTGGATATTGAATTCGGAATGAACTTGGATGAGAATATATATATATACGTCGAGATATTGACTATGTCCCTGTGAGCAGCCTAAAGTGGGGTTGCACCGACGAACGCTGACTCAGTACCTAAGGGGGCACGTATAGCTTGAAGATATGCTACGGAGGCGAGTAACACTACCCCACAACGCTCTACGATCACATTAGACCAGGGCATACGGTTTAGTGGATTCCAAACCACTACAAATATCATGGCACCGCGGATGGCGATACATCAAGTTCATTACACGGAAGTTCAGAAAAGCTATCATTGTATTACAAAAATATTTAAAACTTTTATGATTATTTAAGTAACTTTCAACTGATTTTAAAGAAATAATGTTATTTTTCAGAATATAAAATTATAAATATTTATAGAGATAGAAAAATAATATTAATGTTATAAATATTTACAGGGATAGTAAAATATTAATATTTATGTTATAAATATTTATTGAGATAGATTTTCTATTTTACTTCAGGTCTCCTCAAATAACAACAGAAGCATGATGGCCCATTGGCTAGCCCTCTGGCCTTTGGTACCAAAACTTTCAGAAATAATAAGAATCCTGGCGGTGGCATGGATGTTTGTGAGTGGTTCGGAATCCACGTTAAACTGTAGGTCCCGGTCTAATTAGCCCAAAGTGTGCAAGAAATGACTGTGGAGCGACAAACCAAACCTTAAATAACAAAATGATTAAGAATAGTGTGTATGTGTTTTTATTCCTTTTTGATGATTATGATTAATTTATATAATATTATAAAAAATGATTTATTGTTAGAATCGTGGGTATCGGTAATGCACGTTAATTATCACGCAAGAGTATGTGAGTTCGCTTCCGTCGGTGATTTGAGTTGCAGTCTCTTGTGAGAAAAACGAGTAAACATAGTAGGTGTTATAAATATGATGCGAGATTCTTTACCATAAAAGATTTAAATTAAAAATTTATTTAAAGCTTTGGAAATAATAAAGCATCCTATAATTTTATTATTACTTTGAAATGAGATCCAATTATTTTGATTTAAATTATGATTAGTTAAAATTATGAATGAAATAGAAGTCTGATAAGTCTATAGACTTAACTACTGACAGTTAAGTCTACTAAAAATAAACCCCGAATGTTGATAAAAGGCTGCATTTTGAAATATATATTATAACATGAAGCAACATCATATTCTTTAGTATATGATGTTTCACATTTAATGTATTATGAAAATTGAATATTTGTAAATATTTTTTTAATTCTCATTTTTATTTTCGGTTTGGGATTGATTTTTTTTATATTTTTGAGGGAAATAACGTAACAGCTTGTTTAAGTTCAGTTTAAAAAACATATAAAAATCTTATTTTTCAGAATTATGTTTTAAAATTAGATTTTCTTAAAATTTGCTTATCCTTTACTTGCTTGCTTTGCTTCATGCTTTGATGTTTCTGAAATAAAAAAATTACCTTTGTTCTAGACTAAGATTGCTGCTTTAGATTTAAGAGCGTTTTATAGCATAAAAAAAAAAAAAAAAAAAAACTCACATATACTATTGTGTCCAAAAAGTAAGACCCATTTTCAATTTAAAATTCAGGGCTTATGGAATTACTATTTTTTTCTTCATTTTTAGGTTGCTGGTCCTTGACATATGTGTGAAATTTCACGTTAAAATATTCATTAGTGTTTGAGTTACGCTGGTTTTGTGAGACGTTAAAACTGATTCTGGCGATTTTTATAGTGTCTGAATTCATTGGGCAAAGAAGTTGCATTCAATTTTGTTTGCGGAAACGTATAGAATGTTGCAGAAGACATGCGGTGAGCATTCCTATATCGGAAAGAAAGGCTTAGAATTAGTATAAACAATTCAAAAGTGGCAGAGAACGCGTTGAAGACGATGAGCCCTCTGATCGACTATCAGCCTGAACTGACGAAGCTCACGTCCAAAAAATTAAAAGATTTGGTGCTTGAAACCGTCGATTTACAATTAGAGACCTTGCAGATGATGTTGGAAATTCAAAAGGATCGGCCAATTCCATTTTGGGCCTCAAATGCATCAAATCTCGATTGGTACCGAAAACACTGAATGCGCTAGCTCACACTGCATTGATTCTTCGTGAGTTTCGCCAAAAATGAAACTCATATCGTTCCACAACCACTGTATTCATATCGTGCGACTTCTGCCCCTAAACTCAAAAAGAGTACTCCGAGGACACCGTTTTGAGTCGATTGAAGAGATTCAACGTGAATCGCCGCGCGCTTTGAAGGCCATCCTTGCCGATGACTTTAGGAGGATTAGAAAAAAGTTGGCATAAGGGCATTGTGTTAGGTGGGGATTACTTTGAAGGCGATGAAATAAATTTGGAAGAATAAATAAAGTTTTAGAAAAAAAATTGGTCTTACTTTTTGGGCACAATAGTAAGTAATTTGTTAAGGCATATAATGATTATAACTTTCTTCCTTCAAAAATATACAGTGTTAAAAATTTGATGGGAAAACAACGTGGCTCACCAACTATAATACATTTTATATTTACTCATTGCGAAATTTATATTTCCATGGAAAATTTTTCATTTGAATAATATTTGAATAAATATAAGGCCTGCAATTTATCTAAAAAGTTATCTAACAATTATGAAAAAATAAAAGTTGGAGATTCAGACAAGAAATAATTATTTAAAATATACGTTGCTCCTCGCAAAAAAAATGTATCACCATGAAGATTCGGTCATATAAATACGTAAGATTTTTGGGGAATATGCAGCTGCCAAAGATGTGCAGATGATTCGAAATGCAAGTTAATGACTTGATAATGCTGGATAGAAAAAAAAAAAGAAATGGCGTTTGAGCCAACAGTCGCAACACTCTGTCGCCCACGGAATCTATAATTTCGATAAGTTCTGTGCTTCAGGGGATATGTCTGGATAAAGAGATATGTAGACGCCGACATCAAAGGCAGTTCTGGCAAGTTTTACAAGGATAGAAAATATTGGCTTAAGAATGAATAGTTTATCTTATGAGCTTTTCAGCAGAGATACAACACTATGTTCACTGTGCATAAAATTTGGACTAGATGGATAGATGAACGAAATGTGAATCATCGCTAAAGACCAAGTTCACCTAGACGTTCAACAGAAGGCATGGATCAATGTTACATTAGTGAAGGGAAGCGGTTGCAGCCCCACAATCAACTACTTTCGACATTTTGCGGAATATTTAGGGAATTATAGATGTTTCGTAATCTGGCAGAATGGCTCCACTGATTATCTAAATGATTCCACGATTGTCTGAAAGCGGCTTTGCACACAGGTCGCCCATTGTGAAGACATCCATCAGCGCCAAACCACCGACGTGAAAGATTGCAATGGCGTTCGCAACGAGCCATTCAACACCGATATGTTGATGAACAACCGAATATGGTGTTCAGCGGCGAGCCTGGTTCTGTTTGTCTGATGTAAGTCATAGGATGAGAATCTGGTGGCGTCGGGAAGATAGAGTCAATCCAACCACTAATGTTGAACTTCATACTGATCGTGAACGAAGGCATAATGACTTGGGGTACCATCAGACAAGATAGCAGGTTACTCCGACATGCATCATAGTCGTCTTGGCGGCACAACAATACATTAATAAGGTGCGGCAGCAGACCTTATATTCAGCGGCTGCAAAATGGTATTCTCCAGCAGTACAAAATGAGATCTTGTACAACATTCATCAGCAGATAAGTCTTGTAACCTGTGCAGCTGCTTTCTTGGATCGAACATATCTGAAACCATCGTTTGGCTGCTCTCCCAGCCATAGTCAGAGTATACGCAGTGCAGGATGGTTGAGAACGTATAGAAGACACTATCAATACCCTAATTGAATCTATACTTCATTAGGTTATTGGTCGCATCTCCGCGAGATGTCGGGTACAAATTATACACTGAAATGACAAAAGTCATGGGATAGCAATATGCAAATTTTCAGATGGCAGTAGCATCGCGTAGAACAGGTATAAATGCGCAGTGCTTTCGCAGAGCTTTAATTGCTGTTCAAGTTATTCATGTGAAGAGGTTTTGACGTGATGATGACCGCACGACGGGAATTAACAGACTTTGAACGCGGAATGTTAGTTGGAGCTAGACGCATGGGTCATGCCATTTCGAAAATCGTTAGAATTCAACATTCCCAGATCCACTGTGTCAAGAGTGTGCCGAGAGTATGAAATTTCAGGCATAACATCCCACCATGGACAGCGCAGTGGTCGACCGCCTGCACTTAACGACCGAGACCGGCGACGTCTGCAAAGAGTCGTAAATTCTAACAGACAAGCAACACTGCGTCAAATAACCGCAGAAATCAATGTGGGACGTACAAGGGACTTGTCTGTTGTTGGCGGAGAAATTTGGCTTTCTTGGGCTATTCCAGCAGAAGACCGACTCGAGTGCCTTTACTGACAGAACGACATCGCTTGCAGCTACTCTCGTGAGCACGTGAGCATATCGGTTGGTCCCTAGATGAATGGAAAACCGTGGCCTGGTCCGATGAGTCACGATTTCAGTTGGTAAGAGCTGATGGTAGGGTTCGATGGCGCAGACCCCACGAAGCCATGGACCCAAACTGTCAGCAAGGCACTGTTCAAGGTGGTGGTGGTTCCGTAATGGTGTGGGCTGTTTTTTCATGGCATGGACTTGGTCCTCTGGTGCGACTGACCTAACATTGACTGGAAATGCTTAGGTTCAGCTACTTGGAGATCACTTGCAGCCATTCATGGACTTCATGTACCCAAACAACGATGGGATTTTTATGGATGACAATGCGCCATGTCACCGGGCCACAACTGTTCGCGATTGGTTTGAAGAACATTCTGGGCAATTCCAACGAATGATCTGGCCACCTAGATCGCCCGACATGAATCCCATCGAGCATTTATGGGACATCATCGAGAGGTCTGTTAGTGCCCAAAATCCTGCACCATCAACGCTTTCAATTATGGACGTCTATCGAGACAGCATGGCTCAATATTCCTGCAGAAGACTTCCAACGACTTGTTGAGTCCATGCCACGTCGAGTTGCTGCACTTCGTCGGGGCGAAAGGAGGGCCGACACGATATTAAGAGGTATCTCATGACTTTTGTCACTTCAGTGTATATACTTACTATTATTACTATTTACTAAATTACACCTACTTACGACTGATCACCTTACATATTTTATCGCTGTATACAATTATATTCTTGTAACTAATACCACTTATTTACATATGCATTCTCTGTGTATCAATTTTTGTCACATTTCACTCACTCTTTTATAGTGTTGCATTTTCTATGTTGGGCAGTGTAATATTATAATCGAAATACAGAAATAAATCTTTATCTTCCGCAGGAATTTTATAAAAGTTGACAAAATGCGATATGCATCCTAACTTGTGCGTGCTAGGGGATAAAAAAAAAAAAGGCATAGAATCGGTATCACAGTTCATTATTAATTTAGACTTCTGTAAAGCAAAAGTTATATTTGCTCTACAGAAGTCTAAATTAATAATGAACTGTGATACCGATTACAATTTTCATCTCTCTGGCTAATATAAAGATCGTCGGAAAAATGTTGTCTCTTTTGTTTTCCCCATAGTTTTTTAATGCATGTCATCTTTCGGATTTCGATTATTTTAAATTTATAACGTTTTTTTTTGTTTATATATAATTGTAACACAAAAAATACTTTTTAAAACTGAAAAATGTTTTATTAGTTTTATGCCATCATTATAAAAGTAGAACTTCATTAGTATACGATATATCAAATAACAAGCACGAATCAATCACATATAACAAAACTTTTATTATTTGAGACACAAATTACATCCACGCCTTATACTATGTTGTAGATTATAGAAAGGAAATTACGCTATTCGTCTTACAAGGAATGAAGTACGTGTAACGATTTCGTTTATGCAGAAATTCGTACTAATCCTTCAAATTGATAAGAAGTCAGAAGATAAAACTTTCCAGAAAAAAGTGATTTCTTTTTGGTGCTTATCAATAACATTTTATATTTTATCTATAGAATCCTAGTTAGCCTCGTAGCAATAAAGAAGAAGTAAAATCATCCAGGTGATACGACGGTGGCAAGTTTTAAAATTCGGATCAAGGTTAGAATAAGAAATAAACCTTAAATAAATGTCATTTGGACTTTGGTGTGCAAATATTCGTAGATGGAAGCCTGTGTTTGTTCAAAATCATGAACAGTAGACCATTTCTGTCATATGTTTTCTTATTCAAATAATTACAGAACTTAAATCTTCAATCCATCATTTCATAAAGTCCTAATACACGTGTTCAACGTTAATGGGGCAATTTGAACAAATTAATAAAAAAGTAATGAAATGCCTTTATATTTCTGTGTATAAGTCGATAAATTTTAGAACTTTTTTTCTAAAGCTAAGTTACGGGGTCAGCTTATATATGAATTGGCTAATCCTACAAACATGTAGATGCTTTTTCCGTTAGTCAGGCGCAAGCGATGAATCGCCAACTATGGCTAAATATAGCTTGTTTTTATTTCATCAGTTTATTAAAATAAATTGAATAATTAGTTAATTAAATGAAAAATTTAATTAATTAATAAATTAGTTAATTATTCTTTTTAAGAAAATAATTTGTTTTATTTATGAAATTGTTTATATGTTTGGTTTGTCGCATCATTGCCTAAACGAAAAATCTGATGTTGACGAAATTGGAACCCGTCTGATGGAAAAGTACCAAACGTACACCAGAAATAATAATAGAATACAGTATATAATAAGTATTTCAAAACAACTATGGAAAAGGAAAATGACTTTATTTTAAGTTACGTTTTGGGTGTTTTGAACGTAACCTTTCAGCAAAGCTGTCAACCATCATAGCGACATGTTTGAACGTGACAGAATTTGTTTTTTAATTTCGGCTTATTTACGGGTTTTAAACTTTGGGTAAATTTTCTGAAGTAAGACGCATTTTCGACTTATATTCGGAAATACACTGTAATCGTTTTGTGTTTATATTTAATGTCTGTTTTTTTTAATGTTAAGTACTTGATCTTATTCGCTATTGATGCAACTTATTTGTAATAGTTTAAGTGAAGTCCAAGTATTTCATGAGGAACCCTTTCATGTGTTTCATGAAAATAAAAAAAATAATCTCCGTATTTCTATAAACTAATAAAAAGAATCATATCTAAGGAATTTTTAATTCATTATTTGTAAATACAAATTTCTAATTAAATAAAGATGAAAAGATGTATTGCGATGAGATTGCATACTATGTAAAAATATCTTTGACTTTAAAAAAAAATTTCCGAATTTAACCTATAAATATGTTTCAATTGTATTTTCAACAAAATTTATAAAATGATATGCATATTTTCTGTAAAGCTTTTTTGGTTTGTCGCTCTACGATCATTTTGTGCACACTTTGGGCCAATTAAACCTGAACTTACAGTTTAACGTGTATTCCGAACCACTAACAAATATCCAACGTCCGTATATATGTCCCCGCCAGGATTCGAACCTGAAGCGTGTAGTACCAAAGGCTAGAGCGGTAGCCAATTAGCCATCAGGCCACTTTTCTGTAAACAAGCAATTTTCTGTAATTTATTATAATACTACCCATTTTTTTTTGTTGCAGGATTTTTATTATATGTCTGAAAGAATTCCTTTATGCATTAATGACAGTTTAATATATATATATATATATACCATTTTTGTAATGGAAATTAAGTTAAAAGTCTATGACTAACTTCTGAAATGTTTTTTTTTAAATTTATTTTTATTCATATTTATTGATTTACTATTTTATATACTTCAGGAACATCGTTTTATTGTGAAGCGAATGAATAACCATCTGCCAATAATCAAGAGAAAGTAGCTTTTTCCGAGAAGACTTATAGAAATAACTGCATGTATTTGTTGTATTGAAAAATTCCTACTGGTAACCTGACAGTCAAAGGCAGATTGGCTTGGTTTGTCGCTCTACAGTAATTTTGTGCACACTTTGTACTAATTAGGCGGGACCTACAGTTTAAAGGGGATTCCGAACCACTCACAAACATCCATGGCCCCGCCAGGATACGAACCTGAAGCCTATGGTACCAAAGGTTAGAGCGCCAACCAATTGACCATCAGGTCATATCAAAGACAGGTGATTACGGAGGTTGTCACAATAACCTCTGACAATAATAGTTTCTGAATATTTTTATAATTTCGCACCATTTTAAAATAATATCTGTTTAATCCTTTTATAAAATATAAATTAACCCTCATGTCCCTTTATTTTATTTTTAAAAAAGATCGAATTCAAACATAATTGCATAATAATTTACACTGGAATTGCAATTTTATAATTTCATCCTTTTCGGTTTTTTAAAAATTTTTTAATTGTTAAGCTTTTTTCAATTTATTGATCAAACGATTTTTAATGCAAAGATTTGTATTGAAATAATATTAAATATCAATAAAATTAATTCTAATTCACCTATAACTCATATAATTAAATAATAATTTAATGAGTACATAAAATGTTTTTAATAAAAAATTATTACGCTCAAAAAAAAAAAAAAAAAAAATCAAACGATTTATTTACAATTTATTAGAACTGCAGACGATTCTTTAAGAACATTTTTCATACGACACCGTCTGAAGTTAATCAAATAATCTCCCATTCAAGCTTTGTTCTCACAGTCAGTGCTCGGACACATCATTATAATTCAGTAGTGTCGCCCACTGTAGTGTCGTACATCGACCTTCGCTCGGACAAGGTTAGGTATTCGTCACACACAAGAACCAAGTAAAGCGAAACCATCGTCAATATTTGAAGAGCCGGCAGCCAGTGAAAGTATTTCACTGTCAACCGCCGCGGTGACGTCACCCAGTCAATGCGTCACGCCTAATGAGACGATTTAGAACGGTCTTTTAGAGCCAGAAGAAAAGGAATTCTACATGAATGTCTTTTATTACTGAGAAGTAGAAAAATGCTTATTTCCGGAATGAATTTATTTTAAACATTTTCTTTCTTTTTTTTTACTTCGTCTTTTTCAATCAAATTTTAAATTTTTTAATAAGAAATTTAAAAAAAAAAAAAAAATAGTATAAATTAAAAATATTAAGTTAAAAATTTTATTTTATTTCCAAGAACTAAATACGATATATAGATTTAATTTTCAATAAAATTTGATGAATAAAATAATTTTAAAAAAATTTTACAATTTTTTTTCTGAATTATTTCTAGAACTTTTCCATGAAAATCAAATTATATTCAACTATATGCTACTTTACACAATTCCTTTCTCAGATAGTACTAATGCTTGAATTTAACAATACCAAAATCATTAAAACAAATGAATCCTTTTCATTAATTTATTATTATTAAATTTAGATTAAAAAGATTTATTAAATTATTTAAAAATAAAATTTAATGAAAATAATTAATTTATTATTTTTCATTTTCTTTTTAAAGAATTATGAAAACTTTTAATTTTTTTAAACATTTTCTTTTTTTTCTTTCGTTTTTTTCAATCAAATTTAAAAATTTTAAATAAGAGTTTTTTTTTTTTGAAAATTAATTAGTACGAATAAAAAATATTAAGTTAAAAATTTTAAACTTATTGTATCATATATTTCTTCATTAAAATTATTCTTTTGAAGCACAACTGACATACAACAAGACGTACAACAAGAGAATCACAATTCATGTGTAACAATTCTAAACACAACGCTTCCTAAGGTTCATTTAAAATATAATTAAATTATTTTTATAAAAACGAAGAAACTTGATTTTTGTTTTGTTCCGAAGAATCAAAATTGTATACTATTAAATCAAATTTCAGTTTTTATTATGCAAAAATACACAGAGTTAATAAAATAAAATTTATAATATGGTTTAATAATTGGTTAATTTGAGATGTCTGTAATAACTGCCATTAATCTCATTTCTGAAAACAAATGGATTAGAACTTTATCCAGCTGTCATTTGGTTTTACTTTTAACTGGTTAATTAAAGATTGTGAATTTATTTACTTCTTAAATTTCAGTTTTTCCATCATATTTCATCAATAAATTGAATCTTCAAAATAATTTTAATTATCTACAAGATTTTAACATTAAAAATTCACAGGAAAATTTTAAATTTTAGAATAAAGAAATGATAATTTGATTTAGAAAACAATCAATCAATAAGAATTAAAAAGGAGAAAATATTAAAATTAGTATTTGTAAGCGTATGGAATGGTAATTCTCAAATTATGCAAGGCAATTTACTGTTAGAGTAACAATATAACCATAAAGGAATGAAATATTATCACATTCTGAAAATTACAAAATTGTTGTAAGAATTTATTAGATGGCGCCACGAAAGATACTTTTTTAAAGTTAACACAAAATAACTTTAAAAAAGTATCTTTCGTGGCGCCATCTATTGTTGACAAAGAAATATTTACAAATAAAAGAATAAAGTGAATAACTTAATGAAAAATATTAGGCAAAAAAGGGAAAAAAAAAATTTGTTTTACTTTAAAAGAAAAAATAAAATACATAAAGATGTAGTTTTTAGTTTAGATCAATGCATTTTTAGATTTGAATTCACATTGTCAAGAATATGAAAAAAAAAAAGCTCATCTTAACCTTCCATGAGTCACTTTAACGTCAAATGATAGCATATCGATATTTTACTTAATAATTTTGTTTTTTTCACGAGATGATATATATTTCTTATTTATAACCGTCAATATTATTATGGCTTTGAAATAACCATGATAATATTGACGTCGGTTGCCCTTAGATGTCTGCAGGAAACAAACGGAGCTACTTTGTGCCACATTGGCATTATTTGTGCTTCTGCTTGTGTTTACTAATACTATTACTATTTCTGCTGCTACTACTACAAACAAAGCATACACAATAGCTCTGAGTTTGCATATCAATAACAACTTATTTGTTTGCATTTCATAATTCATTTTGCTACTATTTGTATATGATACAGTTTTGTGACTTCAAGGTTACAGTAGGCTATTATGGTAGGTTACGGTATACATAGAATAATGCTAGTGAATTTTTCTATATATCATATCCAAAATAAGGATACAAAATCACATAAAAATATAAGAGGAATTAGAATTAGACATATTAGAGGTAGTAGATCGGAAGAGTTTTTATTAGATTCTTCGACGAAGTCCGATGAAGATCATATAGCAGTATTTACCTGACGAAGAATGAATATTACTGAGTGACAATGAATTTAGTACTGAATCATCATCAGATGAGGAAAATTCACGACCACAAATAATTATTGCGTAATTAGAATTTCGAATTTAAAACTGACATATACATCTTATTTATGTCAGGAGCATCTAGGGAATAAACAGGAAAAGAGGATGTACTGTTTCAACTTTCGTAAATAAACAATTAGAAGAAAAAGGAAAAAGAGACCAAATGCAATATTTTCAGTATTAAACGGGAAAATAATTGAAATGGCGCATTTGACTATTTTTCGACAGCAGAGGACGTTGCAAAAAGTCGCCGTTTAAAAGAATTCAGAAAATAAAATATTCCAAATGCAACATACATCTATGTTTAACGCCAAGTACAAACTGTTGTATGAAATTTCACACTTAGATTTTTACGCAAAAGTTCAAACATTGTAAAACCGTTGTTGCTTCAAAGTTATGAAGTAAAATAATTGAAATAAAAGTTTTTAAATTGATAATTTTTTTTTAAAAACTGCATATATAGGTTTATAATTGTTGATTTTTTGCTGCATAAATTTTAGTTTTATATTTAAGTAAAAAAAAAAAAAAAATTAGAGACGGTTAATAACATTAAAAAAAAAAAAAAAACAAACAAACAGGCTGTTCAAAAGTATCGTTACGTTTTGAAAAAGTCATTCAAGAAACAAATATATGTATATTTATAGAATAGAACGAAAAACATTACAAAGTATTCAAAGTTTTTTTATGTTTTTTATGTTATTTTCTCTATACAATGCTGTTTTTTATAAAAATATCGTTGTTGTTTATAAAAAAAAATTTGTGTTTGTTTCTTTTCCCACTTGGTAGACAGCAGCATCTGGACCAAGTCTAATAACCCATGTGGTCTCATGGAAGCATAGAAGGGGCAGAGATGGACCACCCGTAGAAGTCTGACTTGGCTCCGTGTCGTTGAAGAAGGAGGGCAGTGGATTCCAGTGGGATTTAATTGAGGGAACTACCCCGTATTTGCGGAGAATACAGTTGGAGAATACAGTACGGGAGAATACACGGAAACTTCCACCAAAAAGAGACCATTCAGGTAGTCCGACTCACGAGGCAAGAGGCTGAACATCACGAACGTCATCGAGGCTCATCGTTTTTTGAAACAGCGTCTACAACAAAGCCACCAGCGGATGGAACCTCCGCCATCATACTCACCGGCAGCGTGCGCTACCACTCAGCTACGAGTCAGGCATACAAATTTTGTTTCAGATTTATGAGAAAAAAAGTTATTACTTTAATCCGATATTCGTTTTTAGTGACGACCTGGAAAGTCGATTACAGCGGCCATGAAGCAATACTAGTCTTACGAATCACATCGAAGCTATTATCATCATCATATTTTTAATTAGGTTCTGTGATACAATGACATTAATGACCGCTTCATTCAACTTTTTCCGCCAGTCAAATTTAGTCAAGCACAAATTTAGGTTTTTTCTTATCGAACACCAGAGGACATCGTGTTTCACTTATGCATGCTACAAACTGCTTACCAATGGCCGATGAGTTGAGAACACTGACTTCCGGTAAGATCTTTTAGGGTAACTGCCAATATTTGCGTGCCAAATGGGAGAAACCAGTTGAACTCTTACCAACTCGTAACTTACTCGCCTGACTATCATTGCGAGACATTATACACATTTTCTCACAATCACATCGAATATCTTTTTTTTTTTTTAAAGCACCGACTGTAATGGACGTTACCAGCAGGTTTGAACCCGAGTCCTTTTGTATATTAACTGTTTACGTGCTCATTTGGTCATCAATCTGAGATTGGTTAAAAATATTTTTAATTTGCTCCATAAAAAAGTATTCAACATGTTAGTGCCAGTGCCAGTACGTCTACAAAAACGTTGAAAACGTAGTAAAAGATTCCTTCTTGATTAAATGATTAAATAAAAAAAAAAAATACCTACACCCAAATTTTTGTTTTTTAATTGTGTAACGCTGTTTTCAATTACCCTGCTTGCAGTTCAATATAAATATGTACATGAGGGAAAACGGAATTTTGCATAATATTTAACAAAATTGATAAATTCATGTAAAATTCTCATGATATTTTATTACATAATGCATTATTTTGAAAAAAGGCGGCAGATTTCATTCTATAGTTTATTGTTACCTTAAGTCTATATATTTGATGAGAATACATATATTTATGTTAATTGAAACGGCATCATGACACTACACATGTACAACACATGTGGGAAAATACAAACAGTAAATGTATAAAATATTTCTTGAAGTGCCAATTTTTAAAAAACTATTTTTATTATTAAATAGAGGATGCGTTCATTAGAAGTTTCAAAAATTATCTTAACCTGGAAATTTAAAACATTTATCAAGATTTTCTAATTAAAAAAAAAAAAGACAAAAGAAACTTGGAACATGCGAAAAATTCGATCCCAATTGTTCAAAAAATGCAAATTTTATCGTGATTAACAATCATTTAAAAAATGACATAGTAAAAATTGTTTTAGATGCTTTGCAGTACATATGCAAAATAAAAAGTCCAATTTCAATTTCTTTCTTTTTTTTTGCAGTATAACATTTAGAAATGGAACGGTGCAGTTCAGAGACTTTCAGTTTTAAAAATTAATAAAATTGGCAGCTTCACAAAGAAGATAAAACATTAACTAAAATTTCAATTTTGATTGGTAGACATTGATCTAAAATACAACCAATAATTAAAAGATTTGGTTATATTTCAGCTTTATTCATTATTCGTCTAATATATATATATATATACATACTAACGCTCATATATATATATATATGAGCCTTAGTTCTTCTAAAAACAGCAGTTCAGCTTCAAAACATTAGCGTAAAGGTATCAAAAATACATTATGAAACGCATGGAGAAGCTGATTGCCACAACCGAGTTACTAGGAAAAATTATTTCATGAATGAGAAAAATTTTAAACTATCCTTAGCTTTTGCAAAAAAAATCTACACTATGGTTCTGAATTTTGGAAAAACACTTATCTTCTTATATGAGAGTTAGTTCATCATTTTTTGGATCTTATGGTGAGAAAAATATGTGCAGAAAATTAAACACAGAAATGCATCTAAAATTTTCTTCCAGCAATGAAATATGGAAGAGGTTTTGTATTTGTATGTGTTTGAACAAATACTCCTGATATCGGAAATTTGATAATTTTGATGCCATTATGAATCACAATATTACATTGATACATTAAACAATAAATTACAATCAAGTGCTACAAGAAAGGGGCGCATTATTGATGACATTTTTATAACCGATACTGATCCTAAACATACAGTGTAAACCCCCTTTGGCTGATGCGAACATTACAGTGTCTTGAAAAGCTCAAAGAGGATGTGAAAGTATAAAATACACTCATGTCCATAAATATAAAAGACCCACAGATAATTAAGTAATAATTGTAAAATCATTTTTCCTTTGGTTTAAAAATTGAACTAATTAAAATAAAAATTTCACCTGTAGAATTATTACTGCATTTTGAATACAAATAAATCTATAAAAGGAGAATATGCAAATGACAGATTATTGAAACCACCAGATGACGCGGATCAGTACGTCACAATGACGAGAGTGTACAGGGGTATATAAGGAATGGTGGCAAAAGAAGTAAAAATTGTTCACAAGCGCTTTAAAAGCCTTTTAGTGCAATAACCGCATAGTTATGGCCCAAAGGAAGCATTTGGATGATTTTTTACGTGGTAGAATTATCAGACGACTGGAATGGGGGCGTACCCAGCTGGAAGTATTCGAGGAACTTGGAATCGCCCAGAGTGGCATCTCCAGGCTTTGGCAACGATTCCAAGATGATGGTAATGTGAGTAGATGTTACAGCACATGTCGCCCCCGAGTTACAACGCCGAATGAGGACCGGTATTGAGCAGTTACTGCCAGAAGAAACAGACGGAGCACAGCATCAGATCTGTCTCGTCAGCTCTCTTCAGCTACCGGTACGACAGTTTCAAAGGCAGACCGTGTACAGACGCTTAGGGCACATTGGTCTATATGCTCGTAGGCCTGTCAGATGTGTTCCACTTACCGCAACTCACTGTCGCCTGCTATTAACCTGGAGTAGAGAGCATGCATTGTGGACACCCCAACAGTGGTCTTGTGTGATGTTTTCCGACGAGTCCAGGTTTAGTTTGCAGTCTGATTCTCGCCGGACTTTCATATGGAGAGCGCCAGGTACCCGTTACCACCAAGAGAACACCATTGAACGACACCGTTACGGTGGTGCAGGATGGCTCGTTTGGGGAGGAATTATTCTTAGTTCCAGAACTGACCTGCATGTTCAGAGTGTAACGATGACAGTCCACATCTATATGGATGTCATTCTGGAACAACATGTACGTTTGTTTCGGGGCGCCATGGGTGCTGAATTTCTGTTTATGGATGACAACGCCCGTCCTCACCGTGAAAACATTGTAGACGAATGCTTCAATTGGAGGATATCACCCGTGTGGATTGGCCAGCATACTCACCGGACTTGAATCCAATAGAGCATGTGTGGGATATGCTTGGCCGACGAATTGCAGCCCGTCAACCCCTCCCACCTGTCAACCGGAACTTCGGAGGGCATTGCTTGATGAGTGGTGTAATATTCCCCAAGATCAGATTGATACTCAGCATGCCCAGGCGTTGTAAGACCTGTATTGCATCGTCCGGGAGACATACTCCATATTAATCATCATACTAACCCCTGTTATACTGTTTTTGTAAATAGGTTCTTTTTGAAATTTGCTCAGGGAGTAAAAATCGCAATTTTTATTAATTATGTCAAATATATGGCATCTTTTTTGCTCTTTACCTTTTGTTTAATAAATAGACTTTACAAATAAGTCAAATTTGTTTTGCTTCTGTCTCTTTCTTTGCCTGAACTTCATTATCCTTAATTTATGGACATGAGTGTAAAATATAAATTAACGCAGTAATAAAGAAATAAGAATTAATTACAGCAAAAGAAATATTGACAAAAACCATCTTATTATTTATGTACAGCATCTCGAAAAATAGAAAATTAATTATACATATAAAAAAAGCAAAAAAATCAGTTTGTTCAGCAATAATACTTAAAAGCGCATATTAATGATTACAAAAATGTATTAAATTACTGGTAATGATGAGTAAGTGGGGAAAAAACAGCCTCCACTCTAATTGGGTCTTGAGGTAACAGGGCGTTGATTCCTTTGCAAATATTTGATCAACACAAGTATCATAAGCTGATCCAAGCGAATACATAAAGGAATAAATTTAATTAAGTTGGATCACAACGTACTATTTGATCTGTTTTTTGTGCAACCAGAAAAAGATATATACTCATACAATTCTATTTTTAATTGATTTTGTTGCAAATATATATGTAAATGCGGATGGAAATGCAATGGAAGACATTTAATTAAGTTGGATTACAACACACTATCTTATCTGTTTTATGCAATCAGAAAAAGATATAAGCACTCATACTATCTTATTTTAAATTATTTTGTTGTAATATATAAATAAATTCGGATGAAAATGCAATGGAAGAAATTCTAGATATTTATATAATAGTAGATAAGTTTGAGTTTCGTAATAAATTTGAAATCATTTTCCCTTTAAAAAAATTAAGTTATGGATGAACCATATATTACAAAGGTAGTCAAAAATCTTTTATTTTAATATTGTGAACTGCGTAAAAACATAATAAATTTATTCTCGTGGATTTTGAGAAGTAATTCAACATGCTTATGAACAGTTCTGATTCTTTTAGGTAAGTCTGATGCTGAATTGACCTATTAGGTAGATAGTGCGTTGGGCTTCCGAACTAAGGGAGTTCAAAATTATTTTGGGGATGATCATGATAAATCCGTAACTTTTTTAAATGAATTCAAGAAGGATGGTTCGAATTTACCAGATACAAATTTAGGGTTCTGTTTAGGATTTACAGTAGCAAAATGAGGATGTAATGTTGTAAGCATCCGTCAGTGTGAACTCAGGCAAAGTTGAATCTATTATACACCTATTTTTCTAGTGGCAAATGATCTCAGGTAAAAATGTATACTATTTGAAAACACCATTATACAAATCTTAGCATTGATTACCTCTTCTATAAACTGTATTTTTATCTTTCTTGACTGATATAGTACAATTTGTTACATATTTAATTTGTTACGTGAATTACTGAATTTGTTACATTAATCTGTTAACCAAGAGGACCTTACGTAACATTCCGGCATCCTCAAGAAGGGAGGATATTGGATTTGGTTTGTCGCTCTACGATCATTTTGTGCACACTACGGAAAACAGACCGGCACCTATAGTTTAAAGTGGATTCCGAACCACTCACAAACATTCTTACCACCATCATAATTCGAACCTGAAGCCTATGGTACCAAAGGCCAGAGCGATATCCATTTGACCATCACAACAGTTGAAAAAATGTGAAAAAATGTTGAAATACATTGCTGTAGACATTACGTGATTGTTTTTTTGTTCATAATATCATTAGAAGCATCTTATAAGTTTTAATTCTTTATTATTAATCTCGATGCCTGAAATATACAGAGAATAAAATTTTAATACGTTTTATTAAGTTAATACATTATATTTTTAGGATTTTAAGCCAGATTATTTCACATATCCAAACTAATTTAGGTAAATTACGGAATGAAGGAGAAGATAATGTCTTCTGAAACAACATCCATCTCACATATTAGGATCACACTGATAAAAACCAGTAAGCTCTTACTGTTTTTGTGAGAAAAATCTGTAAAAATCCTCACCGAATTATCTCGAATTCTTTTTTTTTTTTAAAGGCGTATACGTTATCTGTTAGAATCGAACCTTCATCTCTTTCTAGTGTGACGCGCAAGGAGAAGGCTGTGAATGAAATGATGATAAAACGAGAACAAATATTATTTGACAACCTAGATATTTCTTATGAAAAAAAAAAATGCTATTACTTTCCATAAAATAAAAGAATAGGTTAAAATGGAGTGAAAAATATTTAAGTTAATAATAAGTATCCTCGTTTTATTCAAATTTTATTTTTAAAAATGTGTATAGTTTTTGGGTTATCTTAATTCTATTTAATTGATCATTTAATTTCATGAATTAATAATTATTTAATTTATCGTAGGATAATTTATATTATGCAATTTTTAAAAATTTCATTCTGTTCATGAAAGTATCTTGGAAATCTTTAAATTATGTCTCCAAAGTGCATATCGGTCTTATTTTAAATGAAACAATGAGAAGGAATTTATTTATAATTTTTTTCTTCCAAAGCAAATGGACTAATTTTTCTTTGAAATAACGGAGTAATCCATCTTTTCATAACAAAGGATTACATTAGAAACAAATTGTAAAAAAAAGTCCCATAATTCCTACTTTCTGATAATAAATAATAGTCCATTTATCTTGATGCATTAAAACACACGACGAAACCTACTTCCAAATTGCAAATTTCTGTTTTTACTTAACCCACATAAAGAGATAGAAAAAAAAAAAAAAAAATGCGAAAGAAAAAAACAATCACATTAAAAGCAAAAACAAAATAATTAACTTTTCTTTTCTTTTGCATTCTTGTTAAACATGATATCTAGATAGGCAGACCCTTTTAACCTCAAACCACTAAGACAAAAGCTGACGCATCAAGACATGAAGACCAATATCGCCCCAACTGACAGTGAGCCATCCACCCAGACATCTGCCCGGCCGAATGAAGGCTAAGTTGAAGGCAAGAGATTAACCGAACTCATAAACATCGAATCACGGATAAAAAGCCCCGATACATGCAGTACCGGGCACATCTTTCTTGCTTGCGTGTGCAAATGGCGCTATTTGCGTGCGCCATTATTAAGCGAACCACGGTCCAGATAGCTTGTTCTAATGGATAAATGGAATCTTTCGCCGCCTTTTCCTTCCTGTTATTTGGATAATGTATTTGAGCCGTCTTTTTCTTTTCTTTTTCTTTATTTTAATCTTCTTCGGCAGGTCACGTGAGCTAGGGTGACACGGCATCGCAAGATTTAGCCTGTGATGGGTTGATAGTCTTAAGACGGCACTTGAATGGCGGGAAAATAGGATTTGCTGACATTCGTTCTTACATTGATGAGAAAAGTCAAAGTGAAGCTCTGACAAAATATGCAACATAATAATCCCCTTTTAAAGGGAATATAAAATTATTTAAAAGGTTTTAAAATTTTTAGAGTTACTAACTGTCTTCCTAGACATCTAAGATCTTCAACTGACTATAAACCTTTTGGAACTAAGGTAAGGAATTAGTTCCAATAGGTTTATATTTAGTTGAAGATCTTAAATGTCTAGGAAGGAAGTTAAACTATTGGAACCAAGTTAAGATGGACAGATTGTGTGGAGGAGGGTTAAATTTAAATTTGTTTTGAATTTGTGAAGAAATTTATATTTTGTAGCATGTTTAATTTATCCTCTTGTATTTCAATCCTAAGTCTTTTAACCCATTTTTTAAGAAATCTAAGCTCTCAAGTTTTTAATATGAACCTAAGGCAGAATATATTATTATTTTGGTAGAAAATTTAGTTTTTTTGACTTTTTTGGCTTGTTCAACATAACATTGGGTCTTAAACTTGTAAAAATATGTATTACTAATAAACATATAATGATATAAAATAATAATTTTATTTAATGTAATTGTAAAATGAGTTTTTATATAGTAAAATAGGTTTTTTTTTTTTTCTGTAAATGATATCTGGAAATATACTTTTATGAATATTTGGTAGTGCAATGATTATTTCTTTTACGATAGATACGAAAATTCTGTGTAAAATTTTTTTTTTTTTTAATGAAATGGACATTTCAAAGGACAAGAATAAAACGCATTGCAAAAAGATTTACAAATATATATTAAAAAGTATATTAAAGCATAATCAGTCATATGGATTAATCTGCGACCCTGTTACTTCTTTTGTTAAAAATTATAAGAAATTTTGATAATGTACAGATGAAATCTTTTGTACTTATTTTTTTGGTGGTCTAAAATTAGAAAAAACGTTAAGAAATTGGAGAGGAAAAATTAGATTTTTCTTTTTAATGGTATACAACTACATTAGATATTGAAATAAAGTACTCTCGCAACTAATCACTGTCTTCAAGGTTAAAAAATTTTCTTAAAGATAAAATTAATTAAAAGATATACAAAAACTATGTTATACAAAGCAATCATTAGGCCTGCGCTCACATATGGGTCTGATACCTGAACCTTGACTAAATTACAGACAGAACATCCGGTTATCATTGAGTGGAAGGCTCTTAGAAAAATATTTGGCGCTGTGTATGAAAATGGTTTGTGGAGACAACAGAATTTTGAATTATATTCGTTATTCAAAAAGGCAGATATCCTAAAAATTCATTAGTTTAATATTTGCGGGCCACATATGCCAAATAGACCACTCTTCCATGGCATTTAAGATCTTAAACTATAAACCTATTGGAACTAGAACTAGGGGAAAGCCCAAGTTCTGATGGATCGATATTGTGGAGGAGGATTTTAAAATTTTTGGAGTTATTACTAACCGGAAAATTATTCTCCAATTTTATCGCCAAGATTAAAATGGAAGAAATTCTGTAGAAGATTTTGGTTCACCACTGGCTTTTGTGTCAATAGAAGACGAAGATGAGAATTATTTTAGCGAGCAAATATACTTAAAGTTTGCTATCTACAGAGATGTTAATGCAAGCAAAGGTTCCTAAGCCGTCTTCTAATGTTCCTTGGAATAACGACACACCTCAGATTTTTGAGAGTCTGCCTACGAAGAACCACAATCTAATTCTTATTGATGCTCCAATTGACCGAGTTGCTATAGTCAGTATCTTTGAATTACAGGCTGAAAGTTTGAAAACTTATGGAAAAATGTTTGACAGATATATAACTACGTTAGATTCCAGTTCTACTTAATTTTTGGCAAATTTCTTTTATATTTTAGAGGCAATATTTCGTCTCACAAAATGTAAAGCAATTCGCAATACTTCATGATCGAATTTCAGTAGTTTTCCCATAATATCGAAAATAAATATGCCTAAGATAGTTTGAATCAAAGGGAAGGGTCGTTTTTTTTTTAATTGAAAAGGAATATTAGTTTTCAAACTGAAGTGACATAACGTAGTAATGTATCAAGTTCTTGCGTGCCCCTTGATAATGTTGTCTTCTTCACACTAAGAGTTCTAATTGCGAATGATTTAGATGAATTTCTCGGGATTTAAAAAAAGAAAGTTAACTATATAGTAGTTAAACAAAAAAGTAACAAACCAAAAATCTTAACGATAAACAAAAAGTTGTATCACACAAAGTTAATTTCGTTTCGCAATGAAAAAAAAAAAAATTATTGCATTACTCATACTCAACTTTTTCTTAGATCTCTCAAATCAACTCCTTATGCTTTGTGCAACAAAGATGAGAACCAATTAAATATAAGTTTCTGGTAACGCTACTATATAATAACATTTACTGAAGAAGAAAAAAATCTAAAAAATTTCCAACTTTTATTTCTTCCATCGAAAGACAAATATTGTGGAGCTTCATCTTATTTAATCAGTATAATTATCATATTCTACATTACTTTAATTAATTGCATTATTATTGCTAATTATCCTTTCTTGAAAAAAAGGTTTGCCTACCTGTGGTTTCCTCATTGCGTCTCCAACATTTCGCCATGATTGACACTCAGAGCCCTCCATTGGTGGTCGCTGGCATCATTAAAACACCATCCTAGACGAAAGAAAGAAAAATAATTAATTGCTCATCTATGAACTACACAGGCCATTCTCCACGTGTGGCTAGGGGGCATAATAACATTAATGGGGAAACGAGCATATAGAAAAGAAAATAATAAAGACATAATGCATACTCAATAGCTATAATACTAAATTAAATACACATTTACACTGATATAATACATTTATAAATAGGATTGTTTCAGTATTGCACAATGTATTTAATAATTAAGCTATCAATGCTAAATTGAAAACAAGTTAAATAATTTTTAATGACACTTTGAGGCTTGTCTTGCAGAGCAAAGTTTTTCGAAGGAAGGTTTCATATTGGAAATAGATACGGAATACTTTTTCTATATTTAGTTGAGATTTATATTTTTGTCCTCACCGCAGCCACATCAGAAAATCTGGTTTTGCAAAAGATAGGATGTTGAAAATGGTATTAGTATAAGAAAAGCTCTTGAACTCGTCATTTACCCATATCCAAAATTCAAATAGTGATTTATTTTTAAATTGTCTTTTAATTTTACTACTTGTTAAGAAGTTTATGAAAATTTTTCTATGGAGTTGAGAGACCTTGGGATGTATTTTGTAATGAATATTTGCCAGCATGGCTTAATGATTTTCAATAGTCATAAAAATAACTTACACGTGATATTTTCAGCTTTTTTAAGTTTTAATGCATACTGTATAATTCCAATTTTTTTTACAAAAAACATTAACTTTAGCGCTCATATCAAACAAATATGTATATGCTCCTTGGAATTTGAGACTCAACGTATTTAATTTCTCAAGTATATAGAACAAGTAGCTAAATTTCATTACAAATAAACCATCTCGAAACTTTTCTCCTAGTCGGATTTCTTTTTCTAGAAAAATGGCGACTTTGTTCTGTTGTTGTTGCTTATTCCCTTGATTTAGAATCCTAAACCAAGTCCAGTTCCAAGTTCCTTATTCATAAAAGCGTTGCAAAAATTTCCCATCCTCTCGCCTCGCAAAAATAGTAATCTGAATATACCCCACTCTTGTCTTTACGAAGTGAAGGAAAGATTCTTTATTTTAGGAATCTCATTTTTATTTAATTTACTTCTGTTTACAACCGTCGTTAGCACAATATTCAGACGGAGATCATTCAGGTAATTTCTTTGGAATCTAAACCTTCTCTGTGGATAATGCAGTATCCATACTGGCAACTGGCAACTGGCGTACCGGTTTACGGAGTACCAACACGGGGAATTACCCTTAAACCTCCTCATCTTAATTCATAGATATGCTTGGAATTTTAATTGGCTGCTTAATTATTGTTAGTAAAATTTAACATATAAGTTTCTAAAAATTCAAATTAATGTAGGTACTCAAAAAAAAAAGATTTAAAAATACTATGATGAAAAGTAAGATAAAATAAAAGAATTTAAAAGTTAAGTTTTAAATTCGGTAAAATTAGGAACCAGTTGTCGATGCCGTAGACATATTTCAAAACGTAAACAAACTACGATTTGTTTACCAATAACACAAAGGGGAATTATGCTGAACGGTGGAGCCAATAGGGCATCAGAAAGGTAAAGCAGTATCCATACATACTGCGGATGTTTTGTTTCAAAGGGCTTGTATACTTTAAAATCTTGAACGAGCACTGTCGATACATATTCAGACACAATTTCTTTCGCTCTATGTTCGCCTAGTTTATAAAATCATTTAAGATAGCAAATAATTCCAATTCTATTTCTTTGAGTTTTATTGGTTTGCAGAAAAGTTTTTCTACTGCTGTCATATCATCACAAAATCGAACATAAGCAATGAAATGAACATATTGCTGTCTGTTACCCTCATCAAACTGAAATGAAAATAATTTGTCTCTTAACTTCCCGAAAGTTGTTGCTATACAATTTCAGCTGTGTCATCAACTCTACGGGCAACAGTATCATTTGATAGGAATGGACAGAAGTTGTTTTGTACAACTTTGATTTGGAGATAATTTTGCAATCTCAATTTTCGCCGACAAAACAAGCTCTCCAACAATAGCATGACGTTTTTATGTAACGTGTAATTTTTATATGACATTTTTTTTTTAAATGAAAAACTTTTACTTGCTCAAAAAAAGTTTTTTTTTTAAATTAGGTTTTTAAAGTTTTTTTTTTTAAATTATTTTTTCTTTTCTTGATTTTAATTTAATTCGAAGGATTCTCCGTGTTTGTTAAAGTACTTACTATGAACAGCTTCAAATTATGTTTATTAGGTTTCATGCTGTCTTGCTACCATAATTTTGAGCAAATGACACATAGAAGATTTTTTCCTTCTCATTTATTTCAGCTCTTTTTAATTATAGACTATTTGCTTCGACAATAACAAGTAATATAAAAACAAATTTTAAAAGTCAATTCCTTCTTTTTTTTTCACTCCATTGCAGAAAGTCCCTTATAAATAATTCTCATTCATTTTTTGAAGTTTATCTGGCGCCATCTATTTTTAGATAGATGCAACTTAAATCTAAAAAAAGCTAAAATTAATAATTAAATTTAATTACTGAATGAATATTTGAAAAAAGCTGTATTAACATCCAGTGTCATCCACTACAAGTTTAAAAAAAATGCATTTGACTTGAGTGGATGAATGAAAAGTATTTTTATGAACGATTGAAAATTTGAACAAGATATATATAGGAAGAGTGTGAGCTAATGGAAGGAATTGAAATAACTATTTACTTCAATAATAGGTAAATATAAAATTTAACTTTTCTTCAGAATATTTTCTTGAATTTTATTTTTGTAACCACGTGTATCTGTACACTTGTTGCTACTTCACTATTGTGTCTAATGCTGACTTTGCGTCCATTTAAAAATATGCTTTTGTATAAACCTACTGCTATGAATATTTAACAACGTGAAATGGAGTTAACACGCAAATTACAGCATGAACATTCACGATAGACTCGATAGCGATAGAAGGAACAATTCGACTGAGACTGGCTGGAATATAATGAGGTGCAAACACGCTTGAGTCGTGAAGACGTTCCAAACGCTAGAGGTAAATCGGAACTTCTCGCATATAGTGTAAATTTAGAGTCAAAACATTGCTGTGCCCAAAAAGTAAGACCAATTTTCAATTTAAAATTCCCGGGGCTCATGGAATTTAAATTTCTTTAAGTTGCTGGCACTGTTTTTGACAACTGTGTGGAATTGACGTCAAAATATTCATTAGTGTTTCAGTTACGTTTGGTTTTGTGAGACGCTAAAACAGATTTTTTTATTACCGATTATTTTTTTTTAAACTTTTTCCCTGAAGGATTTATATAAATTATATTCCATGATAAGTTTAAATAATGTTAATGTTAGTTGCATTTTTGTTCTCAACTCTTCAGATATTTATTATCAACAATTACTAGCATTTTTAGTATTAGCATGTACATATGAATTTTATTTATTTACTCCTAAGAGTAAAAATGTGGATACTCTGCCTGCTTAATATTTCAGATTAAAAACGATTGGTCGTTCGTTTGTGTCAGGTCTTTATGTGATGGAAGAAAAGTAAATAAATATTTTGGCGACAGCTCTATAAAGAATTATCGTCCATTTGATGTCGGTATTGAATAATGAGTAAATACTAAAAAGTTTTTTTAGAGCTTGACAATGACAATTTTTTTCGGAAATGACCTTTCAGAAAAATTGTCATTTCCGTTACTGAATTGCTAAAGTGTTATTTAATAAATACTTAAATTAATCAATTAATAATTATTTTTCTGGATATTTATTAGTTTAATTGATTCGCATCGCATTCTATCTTTGTCGAAAATCGTCCAAAATGAATGTCGTCAAAGTGATAAGATTTAAACAAACATTTCACGTTATGAATTTTCAAATACAGTTGTACACATTTTTAGAAAAAAAAAAAAAAAAGGTTTATAAAAACTTTTGGTTTGAATGTATTAGATTCATCAATACCATGGCGGATTTTCTACACACTTCCCAAAATTCAATAGAATATTCATACAAAATTTAAAAATTTGAATTTAAAAACTTTAGGATAATTAAATACAGGTTATTTTTTTCAATATTTTTATGAAGTCCATCAGATCTCTATACAATGATTTTGTAGACAAATTTATATAATAAAGAGGAAAAAAAATTGGTGATTAAAATGTTATTAAGAAACTTTTTCCCAATATAATTTTATGAACAACAAGGTATACGAATAAAAGACAAAATATGTGACAGAGATCAGAAAACATGACTTTTCATTAAATCTCGAAAATATTGGGACAATAGTCGATTAAATTTTTAAAAACGACAGTTAACAAACAACAACAACAAAATAAATGCAGTTTGCAATAAATTAATCAATGTTTTACAAATCTGATTTTCATAATATTGGCAGATTTTCCTTTATTGTATAATATGAAACAAAAAATAATAATCTAAATTAAAACTGAAAAAAATACTAACTAAAGCGGAAAAATTACCAAACGCATAAAAAGTACGAAGGATAGAAATAAAAAAAGCATAGAAATGACAAATCTCCAAAACATTCCCCAGAAATTTGATTAAATTTTTAAAATGACAGTTGACAAACAAGAAAATATAATGCAATCAACTGTACAGAAGAAAAAAAAATGAAAATGAAATTCGAACAGATTATTACCTAAAGGGAAAATTATCAAACGCACAGAAACGGCAAATCTCTAAAATATTCGAACAGAAAGTTGATTAAATTTTTAAAAAAATGACATCTGACAAAAAAAAAAGTTTGCCATCAGGTGTAAAAGAAAATTTTTTTAAAGAGAAAGGTAATTTATTTTTGCGTGTATTTGTACATCATCTTTTGCAATTCAAAAGTTAGATAGAATAATACTTCGCGTTTTAGAGATAAGCCGACTTCTTTCCGAATATAATAAATGTATTTTTATGGTATGGCGAATTAACGCGTACAATTTTGCTGGAAGAGAAATGCTGCAGTTGAAAGCAATTTCGATCCTTTCAACTATCATGAGAATTTAGGGTTGCTTTTTACATTCTGTAATAATGGTGTATATCATATCTCATATTTATATTATCTTATATCTCATTTTATATTTATATAAAAATGAAGTTGAACTATAAAATATTTTCCGATATTTTTTTTCCGGCAAAAATCGCAGAATAGGGGCCGGGATTTGGCCCCTAAAACTCTTTTCGCCAAAGTGTGCCAAGAAAAGGGTTACAATTGTATGTGAATTACAAACAGTACCAGAAATCCGGTTTACCACATTTGGTCTCTTATAGTTCAACTAATTGGTATTAAAAAAGGTTACCAAATCCCAACGGCCTCTATTTTGAGATTTGGCCTTTTTTACTGTAAAAAATGTATTTAAACCCACATTTTTGAAAATTGCCAAATTTGGCACAATTTTGAAAATTGCAATATTTGAAGCATTTAGGCATTAGCCAGTTTAGAAATATGCATAAGTTGAATCTTATAAAATTGACATATTATCCCAAGATTTCCTCGCCAAAGGTTGGATTAAATTGCATTCTAGCTAGTTTTTCTATAATTATCTCATTAAACACGGCATACATTTTAAATTTAACTTTCTTCTTCATTGTAATAAGCTTTTTTTTTGTGAATGACAGCAAAGAAAAATAAAAAATCATAGAAAATTAAAAGTAACTTTCATATTTAACTTTCCTTTTATCAGTTAGTATATTTAAATTTTTACTTTAACACAATTGCCACTCTTCGTTAAAACACACACGATAAATTTATTATTTTTTTAATGATATAATTGAGAAATATTTTTAAAATTATTTAAATTCAATTGTATTGTGTTTATTTTAATCTACATTTTCTTCTACCAATTTTACATAGGCAATTTATATCCTTTAATACGGATAAAATGATACAAATATAAAAATGATTAGTATAAATATTAATGAAAATACTAATGAGAATTATCTTAGATTCTAGTAAAAATATATATATATATAAAAGTTAAAAACTATCAAAGGTTAGTTATCAAAATATATAATCTTTTGAAAAAGATAAATGTTTAACAGTTTCTAAATTAACAGAACATTAAAAAGGAACTGGAAGTTAAAGGAACATTTTATAAATTAAAAAAAAAAAGAAATGAAAATGCAAATGCAAATATTTTTTACTTACACAAAAAAATTAATGTTTGTAACAGTAAAAAAATTTATAATCGTCCATATATTTCTTTAATATATAATCATAAATATTACAACATAATTTTTGTTTATCATATCAAGAACGTGAGGGAAATTATTTTTAAATTAAAGTTAATAAGATATCATAAATATTAGGAATTAAAATTTCATAAGTATATTAATGCTATTTCACTGACAACAGAAATAAATATTGCTCATTTCATAAAAAAAAATTTAAATAGAAAATATGTGCATCAAAGTTTCATTAACTAATTCAAAAAAATAAATATAACATGCAAATAAGATTTATATCAATATAATCAGTACTTATTGAAAATTAGTTTTGAAAAGTTAGTTTCAATTTTTTTTCTCGTGAAAGGGAATTAAAAAATATTAAGCAAATTTCTCATTTGACTATAACTCAAAAATTTAAAATTGCATTATTGATTATTGTATTGAAATGAATTATTATTGTATTATTATTCCAACTATTGTATGCAAAATTAATTCACGTATGTAACGTTTTAATGTTGAATCAAACTAAAAGTAATTTCTTAACGGAAGCATATCTTTTTTTTATCCATATTTGCTCTTTTCATTATTTTTGCTTTTCTGTAGAAATAAATTGAAGTTTAAATTATAAATTGGAGTTTTAATTTTCATTTCGTTTCGGTTTGGTTTGTCGCTCATGGTCAATTTTTGCACACTTTAGACCAGGCATGGCCAAATGATCTTGCGGACCACTTTGAAATGTACAATTCGCAGGCCGCATATAAAATTATATATCCGCCCTATATTAGATTGAGACCCACTATGGACATTTTTTGGAGTGAAAAATTGAAACAGACTGAGTTATTATTCTTACATGCAAACATAGATAATATAACAATAATGATACTAAGCGCACATTGTAAAAAATATATATAACACTAAAAATGAAATATAAAAATATGTAATGAAATAAAAAATGAAATCATTAAAAAATATTTATTTGACTAGTGCGATATTTGTTTCTCCACTCTTTCACTTCGCTTTTGAAAATCGATCTCAATTTGGGTATTGGCACATCGTAATGGGTGTTGCAGGTTAGCGTCCGTTATGTTTGGTCAATTTCATTTTCGGTTCGGAAAAAAAAAAAAAAAAACGATTCACAAGCGTAACTTGAACTAAAAAGCGCTAACAACTTGAACTAAGAGTCTGGTTTGCTCTGCTATCAATAATCAATTGTGCGTATTTAGGAATGGTTACAAAAAGTCACTTAAAAGTGAAACATAGAACCTGTTATATTAGATGTTCCAAGATGCGCGCCTCATGAGTTCGCAGAATAAAATTTAATCATTCTGCGAACTCATAAATAAAACAGGCAATAACTGCCGTATATTCGCCAGAATATTATTTAAAAAAAAAGTTAATTTTTTTTCATAATTTCGACAGTTCATTTTTGAATATAGGGATGCACACATAATGTATTTTTAATACATTGGTATTCCCTACTTTGACCATTGTAAATTAAATATATTTTGTAAAAATGTGATAAATCTCACGGGCTGGAAAAATATTCAAGGCCGGTCGCGTCCTGCTTAGACTAATTAGACCAGAACCTACAGTTTAAAGTGGATTCCGAATTATTCACAAACATTCAGGCCACCGCCAGGATTCGAACCTGCAGCCCTATGATATCAAAGCTTAGCCAATTGACCATCAGGTCGTATATTTAGTTTCGGATAAATAGTTTCATACATATTTTGGCTCATTAATGAATACTTTGTGAAACAGTTTTTAAAGTTTATAAGAATGAATAAAAGGATATAGTGTAACATCTTAGAAGAAAAAAAGAAATCCATCGTCACATTCAATTAATAACAGAAAATAAAAAATATATCGTAGTAAAATTAATCACGACTTGGAAATATGGTGTTAGCTAATCCAGTTTGAAACTAGCTCATGTGATAAATTTTTAAAATGTTTTTTTGTATTGACGATGACTACACTAATTTCTAAATAAAAGCAATCTGAATACACCGGTTTTCACTTCTGGTACATATGATTGATATATGATATACATTGAACACATGATTGGATTGTCTCAGTTGTATAATTAAATAACAGTATGTAATTAACCAACGGATCGAAGAAAATGAAGATATAGTTGGCACTGAAGGAAAATGATGAAAAAGAGCTTTTTTTCTATTTTGATGTTCAAATTTGTCCTTTTAAAGCTCGATAAGTATAGGACATCCGAGAACTATTGGACACATTACTAAATTATATGAAAGTAAAAACTAGGTTTGTTTTGGCTTTGGTTTGTCCTCTACGGTCATTCCGTGCACACTTTGGACTAATTAGATCGGAAAACTGCAGTGTGGGGTACACCATAGCTACCAAAGGCCAGAGTTCTAGCCACTTGGCCATCAGGCAGCAATAAAAACTAGGGAGAGATAGGAATAAAATTTCTTTAATAATCTCATGGCCTTGAACATTTAGACTAATTAGACCGGGACCTATAGTTTAAAGTGGATTCCGAACCACTCACAAACATCCATGCCACCGTCAGTATTCTCACCTGAAGCCCGTGGTACCAAAGGCCAGAGCGTTAGTCATTTGGCCATCAGGCCGCTCAGAACACATGTAAGATATGTAAGTAAACACATCTTCAGGTAATTTTCTAAACAATAAACTGCAAGATCAGGAACGTTATTTTGTGCATCACTCAACAGGCCAGAAAGCTTTGCTTTGCATTCAACTTTCACTACTAAATGGTATACACTTGTCAGATATTAACAGACACTTTGAAGACATTTAACAGAGGACTGGACTTGGTGGTCCAGTAAAAAAAAAAAAAAAAAGGGGGTAAATCCAGAATCTTGGCAGTATTTCGAAGACAAAATAAGGAGCTAAATGAAATTTACGATTACAAAATTTACAAAACAATTTTAAAAAATTATTCTTATTAAATTTTGTTATTAACAAAGTGAAAAAGTTACAGTTTTACGAATTAAAGTCACAAAGGATTCTATTTTTAAATGTATTAATTTAATTCCTTTTGACGGTGTTACGTAATTTGCCTTGAGAGAATGGGCTAGTGTTCAAAAGAAAGAATTTGTATTTCCATATAAAAAATATCCATAAAGCGCAAATTTTAATTTTCGTCACTGAATAATTCGCGTCGTTTGCATCGCAGTATTATGCACAGGTGATAATGTAATCTAACCCCAGGGCATTTATTCATTAACCTTATATTGGCTATTTTGTTTCTTCTTTCTTTCTCTCTTTTATTTAAGGACTAAAACTACTTTTACTACTTTTAAAAGGATTTTTCTTGCTTTCTTTTTATTATAAACATTTAGCAGTGAATCTATCGTTATCTATCATTTAGCTATCGATAATTTATTATAAAAAAAAAAGCACTTCAGTGTGACTAGTGATTTCTGAAGTAGCTTTTAGGTACAGCTGCCTTACATTTCACTTTGTATGAGAGAAAAACCAAAAAGGGTCCACGAGTAGTTAAGCTTCTAATCAATTGTCGATGCTAGACTGTCGTCCAATCAGCATCGACTTCCTATTCTTCCTGGTGTCTACAACGCATACCACCAATGAGAAAACTCTTCTAAGATAAACTGTGTGTCCTACAACAAAAATACAAGTGCATGCTAGTTTTCATTAAATTGTAAGAAAATCCCCATGCGTGCATATATCACAGAAAATGCGAAAGCAATACATAGAGTAATGAAAATTACACCATAAAAATCACTGAAGATAATCACATAAAAATTTCTGAAGATAACCCTCAGTGATTTTTATATTGTGTAAGCAGCATTGAAATTGTAATTTACACATAGGATTTCGCTACGTTTTGAAATTTCTAGTATCCAAAAGTGTTGTGGACCCTATTCTCCTCTCTAATACGCTGCGGCCTGTTAGCCAAATGGCTAGGCCAGGGGTCGGCAACCTTTTGAGTCGGAAGAGCCAAAAATTACAATTTACAAAATTTCAAAGTTTTTAAAGAGCCACAACATTTTTTTCTTGCCAACAATAAATAGTACTGCATAAATAAAGTTTTTTTTGTTAAAAAAAAAAAAACCTAATCTAGTTATTCATAAGAAAAAATATCTATTTATTCATATATAAGTAGTGTTTTTCACAACAAATTAGATAATATATATATGGATTTATTTATATATATATATATATATTAGATAATTACTTATTATTTAAGTAAAACAATTAAACATTTACTTACAACACTAACTTGTACTTCAATAACAAACAATTGAGCAAACAAATTCAAAGGGAGCGATGGCTATGCCTTGGTTTTAGAAAGTTTGGATAAATTTGGCGCATAACTTGTTGTTTCAAGTTTCAAACACGACTCTAAATTTTCATTCGTTAGTTGGCTTCTTACTTTACTTTTAATTATATCCATGCAAAAGAACGCTTGCTCGCACGAATACGTCGATCCGAAGATAGTCAGCACTCCAAATGCCAACTTCTTCACCTCACTGCAGCAATCTGGAAGACTATTCCATGCGTCGAATATAAGTGCCTCAACGCGTGGCATTTCTTTTAAAGCTGTCCACTTTTGTTACGTTACGTACATGCATGTTTAAACGATTTTTAAATGGTTTTTTTTTTTTTTTTTTTTTTTTTTGATAAAATAAATAATATTTGCGTTTGGAACTAAAGAGCCGCAACTTCACATCCAAAGAGCCGCATGTGGCTCGCGAGCCGCAGGTTGCCGACCCCTGGGCTAGGCCTTTGGTTGAGGTTCGAATCTTGACTGTGGCATGTATGTTTGTGAGGGGTTCGGAATCCACGTTATACTGTAGGTCCCGGTCTAATTAGCCCAAACTGTGCACCAAATGACCGTAGAGTGACAAACCAAACCTATCTCATACGGAGGATTGGAATGCTTTTCGATATATTAGTCCCCCTACCATTTTGTATGTTGAGAACTCATGAACATATCAATGGCCAAAGAGTTAATGATGAACGCAAGCATGTGTTGTAGTGTAATAATGTAAGAATCATGGCACATTTGCAATAACCTTTTTCTATGTAGAAAGATCTTTGTTTTATAAAGATTTGACAATCAATTAACAAACTCATTTTTTCTGTGATTATCTTCAATGAGTAGTAGTATTTGTTTTCTTCCTTAGATTCTAAAAACTCCTTGTGCATAAATCTCAATAAAATGTGAGTACTACTGTACCCCAAAAGTATATGGTATTTCAGTTTTTTTTTTTTTTTAGGTTGTTGGCACTGTCCTTGACATCTGTGTGAAATTTGACGTCAAAATATTCATTAGTGCTTGAGTTATGCTAGGTTTTGTGAGATGCTAAAACTGATTCCGGCGACTTTTGAAATGCCTCTCCAATCGACTCAAAACGGTGTCCCCGGAGTGGTCCCGGAGTTTAGGAATAGCCAGAAGTAGCACGATGCTAAATCATGTGAACACGATGGTTGTGGAACGATATGGGTTTTATTTTTGGCGAAAACGTCACAAAGAATCAATGCAGTGTGAACTGGCGCATTCAGTGTTTTCGGTACCAATCAAGATTTGACGCGTTTGAAGCCCAAAATGGAATTGACCGATCCTTTTGAAATTCCAACATTATCAGCAAGGTCTCTAATTGTAAATCGACGGTTTGCAAGTACCAAATCTTTAATTTTTCGGACGTGAGCTTCGTCGGATGAGGTTTATGGTCGACCAGAGTGCTCTTCGTCTTCAACGCGTTCTCTGCCTTCTTTGAACTGTTTTTTACCACTTCTAAACATTTCTTTCCGATATAGGAATGCTCATCGAATGCCTTCTGCAACATTCTATGTGTTTCCTGAAACAAAATTTAACGCAAGTTCAGGCTCAATTCATTCAGACTTTTCAAAAATCGCCGGAATCAGTTTTAGGGTCTCCACAAAGCCAAGCGTAACTCAAACACTTATGAATATTTTGAAGTCAAATTTCCCACAGATGTCAAAAATAGTGCCAAAACAACCTAAAAAGGGTGGATCCTTTCTTCTCACTGATACGGAGGGTTGGAACGTCTTTCGACTTATTATTCCCCTTACCACTCTGTATAGTATGTTGAGGATTCATCAATAAATCAACTGGTTAAAATGTTAATCATTGGACGCAATGATTGGATTATTGACGGCGTTGTAATGTAAGCATCAATGCACATTTACAATAACCTTTTTTATGTAGAAAGATCTTTGTTTTATAAACAATTGACAATCAACTAACAAACCAAATTTTTCTGTGGTTATCTTCAATGAGTAGTGTTATTTATTTTCTTTCTTAGATTTTATGAAAATCATTATGGTTAAATCTCCGTAAAATGCGAATAAACTCCATGCAACCACATTATTGAAAACTACATCACAGAAAAATCACTGAAGGTACTTCAGAAAAATATCGTTGAAGATACCTATCAACTGTGTATAGATAGAAAATGTTTAGATAATATACATTTTTTAAGTATATAGATAATATACATCATAATATCAACTGTGTATAGATAACTATCAAAGTTATATAGATAGAAAATTGTAATATGGATACAGATTTTTCCGCTTTTCGAAGTATCGAGTATCCACGCGTGGCAAGGTGGATCCTTTCTTCTCACTGATACGGAGGGTTGGAACGCATTTCGACTTATTATTCCCCTTACCATTCTGTATAGTATGTTGAGGAATCATCAATAAATCAACTGGTTAAAAAGTTAATGATTGGACGCATGTGTAACACATGCAAAGTCCGAGATGGCCACACCTCCATGGAGAAAAGAAGGAAAAGTTGTGCTTAAACACCCAAAGGGTGTGGAAGCCCCAATTTTCCAGAGTACTCTATACTATCACAGCATTGAAAATAAGATCACAGAAAAATCACTGAAGGTACATTGCAAAAAAATCATTGAAGATACCTATGAGTAAAATTGTGATATACTAGTATATACAGTTTTTTTCTACTTTTGAAGTTTTGAGTGTCCACGCGTGGCGTGGTGAACCCTATTCTCCTCTCTGATACGGAGGATTGGAACGCATTTCGACTTATTATTCTTCCTACCATTTTGTATGTTGAGAATTCTTGAAGAAATCAGTGGTCAAAGAGTTCACGATGAACGCAAGGATGTATTAGCAATAAGGGTATGTAAGCATCAAGGCACATTTGCAATATCTTTTTTTTTTTTTTTTTTATGTAGAAAGATCTTTGTTTTATAAGCACTGGACAATCAACTAACAAACCCATTTCTTCTGTAACTATCTTCAGTGAGTAGTATTGACTTGTTTTCTTCCCTAGATTTTAAGAAAATCCTTATGCATAAATCTCAGTAAAATGTAGGTGTATTCTATACTATATTGACATTGAAATTTACATCACAGAAAAATCCCTGAAGGTACATTGCAAAAATATCATAGAAGATACCTATCAGTAAAATTGTTATATGAATACAGATTTTCCTATTTTTCGAAGTTTCGAATATCCGCGCGTGGCGGTGGATCCTTTCTTCTCACTGATACGGAGGGTTGGAACGCATTTCGACTTATTATTCCCCTTACCATTCTGTATAGTATGTTGAGGATTCATCAATAAATCAACTGGTTAAAAAGTTAATGATTGGACGCATGTGTAACACATGCAAAGTCCGAGATGGCCACACCTCCATGGAGAAAAGAAGGAAAAGTTGTGCTTAAACACCCAAAGGGTGTGGAAGCCCCAATTTGCCCCGAAAATTTCTGGCCAGAAAAGTTTTGTTCGAAGGCCGCCGCAGGGTGGAGAGAAAGATGCGAAGGGCGTTGCCATTTTAGCCTCGATAAATACTGGTTACAAAAGGTTCGTTAATTATTTAGAGGCGAGCGCCGCCCTCTGCCCCCTTCTTCACGTGACCCCGTCGAGGACAGAATATTCGAGGACCCGAACCCGAAGACACACTTTATTTATTTCAGTTTTTGTGTCGCGCGTGACCAAGACAATTATTCTACAGCCCGGGGTGGCCAAAAGATTGTTACAATGAATCGTTTTTGTCCTTCACCGCTTGTTATCTGCGTAAATGGCTGACCCAGAAATGGCTTTTCTCGAATGAAAGGAGAAGTATGTCCCGGGTCTGAATTAGTAATAGAGTGGGAGAGATGATTTAGTTTTGCATGATGAGTGTAATAGGCTAAACTAGAAGTTTCCTGCCACATCTATTGTATAAATAGCAGTCACTTAGATTAATTGGTGAGTCTCTTGAAAACGATCTCTCACACAATTAATGCACTTTTCACTGTCAAATGAGAATATGGCGTTGTTTTTGATATGGATTTTATGGTGCCCATAAAGATGCATGTATAACAAAAAGCTCATACAAAGAAGAATACAGATTAGCGTTTGATTTTATCAAATTTGTATCAATAAAACAAATGAACATTACTATTATAATTATTGGATTAATTGCTGAGTCTCTTGAAAGCTACCTTTCCTTCTTTTTTTGAAGTACAATTAATGCACTTTTCACTATGAAATGAGAATGTAGTGTTGTTTTGACATGGATTTTATGATGCCCATAAAGATGCATGTGTAACACAAAAGCTCATACAAAAAGGAATCAGATTAATGTTTGCTTTTATCAAATTTGCATCAATAAAACATATTACTATTATAAAACATGACCGTAACAAAAAGATATTTTTCAAATAAGCGCTAATTTGCTATTTGACGCTAATTATATTATGAAAACAAATTAAAAAAAACCAATTATATGCAAATGAATCATTATTATTGAAAGCTTTATAATATTTCTAAAAATTTAATATGCTTTAAACAACAAAATAATAAATCACAAATATTCGTAGCACTAAGGAAGCCCTGCACCAAATTCACAATGGATTTATAAAAGAGTTATGGAAAAATACCAATAAAATTGGCTAGATAGAAGGGTTTTAAACCACAATACCCGCATTTCAAATTACATACATTTTGTAATAAATCGAATTATCATTAAATTCAACAGCGGATTGTAAAAATCTTTAAAACAGGTTTGGTTTGGTTTATCGCTCTACGGTCATCTTGTGCACACGAGGGCTAAATAGGCTGGGACCTACAGTTTAAAGTGGGTTCCGAACCACTCACCAACATCCATGCCACCGCCATGATTCGAACCTGAAGCAGGCCAGTGCGATAGCCATTGAAAATTAAACATGGAGTAAATTAAAAACATAAAATTAATTATTATAAGCTCTTTCTATCGATCTCTCCAATATATGATGGCTGATGGGCCTGATGGCCAAGTGGTTAGCGCTCTGTACGTCAGGTTTCGTGTTCGAGTACCAGTGGTGCCATAGATGTCTGCAGTGGTTCGAATCCCCCCTTTAAACCGTAGGTCCCTAGGTCTAATAGGATCGTAAAGCGTTGTGGGTGTAGTGTTACTCGCGTCCGTAGCCTATCTTCGAGCTACAAGTGACCCTTGGGTAATGCTCAATGAGTAACAGCGGCGCAGCTCTTGCTCGTGGCATAAAGATTAATTGTCAGGTGCATCAAAACAACAATGGCATAATCTGCATTTATTAGATAGAGAGAAATTTATAATATATTATATATATATACAGTATATATACAGAAAGGGACAGAAACGGTGAGAGAGGGAGAGCTTTTTCCTATATACATTCGGACTAAACTCAAAAGAGTGAATACAGTAGCCACTTGTTATGTCGCTCATACCGGGGTGACAAAGAAAAAACGCGATATTGTCGAATAATTTCTAGAGTAGGTGTTATTAACTTTTTTTGTCCCATGGACATCTTTTCTTAGTAAGATGAAAGCCACAAATATTATTTTTGCCATCTGTTTCAAAAATATTTTTATTGCATAAAAATAAACATATAGTAATATTGCATGAGCCTCCTTTCAGGCATATTAATAAAATACATTATAAAATAGAGGTTAATCTGAATTTTGCTATTGATATTGATGTTACCTGTATTACACTAAACCGTTATGTAATAGAAAACAAATGATATTTCTATTACTATTTGCAAGTGCAACTGATGCTATTTTGATTTATTGTAAACATCATACAAAAAAAAATGCTAGATTAAGTTAGAAATCAATGAAAATATTATTAATCTAATGCAGCTGGCAAACACTTAGACAGCTTGGTCTTGGATGCCTTAAGGCAAGCGCTGCACAGACGTTACTCACTTTGCATTACCCAGGGGCGCGTGTAACTTGAAGATAAGCCACGGACGCGGAGTAACAATGCCCCGCAACGCTCTACGATCCTATTAGGACCGGGACCTACGGTTTAAAGTGGATTCCGAACCACTACAAACATCCATGGCACCACCGGGACTCGAACCCGAAACCTGTGGTACAGAGCGCCAGAGCGCTAGCCACTCGGCCATTCAGGCCCCTCAATGAAAATTAAAAATGAATTTTTATCATTCAGTTCATGGACTCGTTCAAATCTGTTGGAGTGTTCATTGTAGTTACTGCTTTTAGAAACGAAGTGATTCAATGAAGATTGAGACAAACTTGTACAAGCCTGGGGGGGGGGATGGAGTCTAGTTTGGTATGGTTTGTCGCTCTACGGTCATCTTGTGCACACTTTAGGCTGAACAGACCGGAACCTACGGTTTAAAGTGGATTCCAAACCGCTCACAAATATCCATGCCACCGCCAAGGGAGGAATCTTCAGGATGCCTGGCGAGATTTTTTTTGGATTTTTAAAATGTGACACGTAAATGCCAGGCAGCTATATCTAAAAATCCTCCCTTCTTCTTCTGTCGTTATACTGTTGATTGTATACATAAAGGATGCACGAAGATCCAACAATGTTTAAGAAAACCCTTGTTTAAGAACAGATAATCTAGAACAGGGGGATGTCAACCCACGGCCCGCCTTGAATATTTTTTTTCCGGCCCGTGAGATTTATCACATTTTTACAAAATATATTTTATAATGACCAAAGTAGTGCAAACCAATGTATTAAAAATACATCATGTGTGCATCCCTATATTAAAAATGAACTGTCGAAATGATGAGAGAAAATTAACTTTGATTTTAAGATAATAGTCTTGCGAATATAGGACAGATATTGCCTTTTTATGTATGAGTTTACAGTTATGAGTTCGCAGAATAATTAAATTATGTTCTGCGAACTCATGAGGGATCGAATCTCGAACATCTTGTATAACAGGTTCTATGTTTCACTTTAAGGGACCTCAGTGACTATCCTTAGATACGCACAGTTGATTGTTGATAGCAGAGCAAAATTTATTTTTTTCTAAAATAAAAGTGACCCAACACAAACATAAAACATAACGGACGCTAACTTGAATGGCTTTCTTTTTATTATTTTGGCCAATTACGATGTGCAAATACCCAAATTGAGATCGATTTGCAAGAGTTAAGTGAAAGAGTGGAAAACAAATATCGCACTAGTAAAATAAATATTTTTTTTTAATGATTTCATTTTTTTAATTTCGTTTATATTTATATATTTTTTATATTTCATTTTTAGTGTTATATATCTCTTTACAATGAGCGTTTAGTATCATTATTATTATATTATCTATATCTACATGTAAGAATAATAGTAAACACAAAAATAATAACTCATTACGTTTCCATTTTTCACACCAAAAAATGTCTACAGTGGGACTAAATCTAATAGGGGGATATATAATTTTACATGCGGCCCGCGGTATTAGGATATATTTCTAAAGTGGCCCGCAAGATCATTTGGGTTGGCCACCCCTGCTCTAGAACAATGGTTCCTAACCTGGGGTTCGCGTACCCGGAACAGATTCGCCACGGACCACTTGAGGACACGTGAAAATAATAGTACGCTTAAAACACTAAAAAGAAAAATGAATTAATTAGTAAATGTAATAACCCTCCGACCACCAATCCTATCATACGATTACGCATATACCCTTAATAAACTTTACTCTCTTTTATTTTTCTAGTAATTCTTCTAGAAATGCTTCGAATTATTTAAGCTTTAGACATTCGAAATTTTTATTTAAAACACGATTGAAAGCAAATTATCATTTTAATAGTTCAATTGGGCACCAACTGAGTAACGCGTATTATTTGGCCTGGCTTTTTTTTTTTTTTTTTTTTTTTTTTTTTTTTTTTTTTTTTGTGAGTACTTCATTTGAGCTGTTATTTTAATATTTTTAATGACTTTCTGAAAAAGTTTTGTGTAGAAGTTTTGTGTTTTTAAGAGAGCCGCAAATAGCAATGTTTAATTGGAAGATGCCAATACTTCGGATCAGTCTGATAGTTATAAAGCATAGAGATGCAACAAGAATCATAGAAAAAAAAAAATTTTAATAAGAAAAAAAAAAAAAAAAAAAAAATAGAGCACTTAAATTCTTAGCTGACCCATGTGTGTTGATTGTGAAGAGATTTTGTCTAACGGTAATGGATTTTTTTTTATTATTATTAAAACGTCATTTAGAAACAAAACATTTAATTTATAAATGAAAAGACGTCTGACGAATACAAAACGATCAAAATCTAACATTTTTGTATTATCTGCAAATAAAGTTCAATAAAAAAAAATAAAGTAAAAGTAAATGCGGTTGAAGAAATGTTCAGAATAAGTAGTAAAATTAATTTAATTGATATCTAGTATCAAATATGCTGTTTGATGAAGACCCTATGAAAAATTTTAACACTATTTATTTCTCAAACAATACATTTTCTCAAAGTTGAACAACATTGAATCTAGAGTACAGTGAAACTACATACAATGAATGTACAGTAATTGAAAGAATAAAAAAAAATATTTATCTTTTCAATACAAGTGGATGGAAGCACTGATTCTTAAGCAACTTTGCTTGTTGCTGCAAAATATTTGTGCGCAATTAGTTTGAAAAATATTTTATTGTGCTATTTTTTTTTTATTGAAAGATGCATAGCAAAAATATATTTAATGCCATTCAGTATTAGTTTTGAAAATAATCAACGTTTGAGCCAATTTATATAGTGCTTAGATGGATGATATAAATTCTTTAAACTGAATGGCCGAGTGGTTACACAAGTATACAAGCTATCGAGTCTCCCGGCGGTGCCATGGATGTTTTAAGTGGTTTGACGCCATTTCTGTATTCCTAGATAAACCTTGACATGCAAAGTTACACGCGCCCCCTGGGTAATGAAACATCCACAGAAGGAAGCATTCCATCAGTATTTGTTTTGCATTAGAAAAACCTTTCTATTATTCAAATGCGTTTTTCAAAGAAAGGAGTAGCACGCAAAATTAACATACAGTGGAGTCTTTCTACGAATCTATAATTATCTGATTTAAATTATAAATATTGTTTAATCGTGTTTCCTCATGCACTGTCAAAAAGCTGTGAGTTCTCCCGTGGCGTTCAGGAGAAATAGTCAACCGACACAACTACAATTATTATTTAGATCTCATTTTCATTTGAGCCTAAAAAGTTTGTGTATTTTATTTGAAATAAATCAATGAAACGTTTAGGAATTTAAACCAGATTATTTCGCAATCAAACTTTTTATTTTGTTCTAATGTCTAATACAATTGAATTTCCTTTTGAGAAACGTTTAATTTAAAAACCAGATGAAATTTTCAAAAAAGTAAAAAATAATAAAAAAGGTTTTTTTTTTTTTTTTTTTTTTTAAGATATCCTTTGTTTTAATTGTTTGACTTTTAGTTATATCTTAAACTGCTATTTGAAAAAATCGGCGTAAAAAAAAAAAAAAAAAAATTAAAATCTATTCTTTTTATAATCTGATAAAAAAAAAAAAAAAAAAAATGTGGATTGGACTTTCGACCGATTCTTCTTTATAATCTGATTTAAAAAAAAAAAAAAAAAAAAAAACTTTCACTGATTTCTGGATAACAGTTGAAAAAGAATACAAAGTATTTACTTGTAAAGCACGAGCTTCCAAAAACATTGAGCTTATTAAAATAACTTCCCCATCTTATTCATATACAGGGTGATACAACAGACATTGGACAAATTTTGAGGGGTGGTACAGATGTCTAAAACATACGTTTTTTGTATAGCACAATGATACCCGTCACGTGACGAGTTTCATGTCTTCTGGATGACAACCCCGATGCGCATTTTATTTCATTCTTACTCTGTGTTTACAACAGTGTTTTCATTTGCGAGACTCCAGTTAACTCAATTCAGGGGCCTAAATGGCCGAGTGGCTAGCGCTCTGGCGCGTACAACAGGTTTCGGGTTCGAGTCCCGACGATGCCATGGATGTTGGTAGTGGTTCGATTCCACTTTAAACCGTAGGTCCCGGTCTAATAGGATCGTAGAGCGATGCGGGGGCATTGCTACTCCGCGCCCGTGGTTTATCTTAAATTTACACGCACCCCCTGGGTAATGCAAAGTGAGTAACGTCTGTGCAGCGCTTGCCTTAAGGCATTCAAGACCAAGCTGTCTAAGTGTTTGCCAGCTGCATTAGAAAGAAAAAAATATTTTCATTCGAAAAAGATGATTGGCCAAACAATCATGGCCTGTCAGGAGTCTGAAAAGAAAATGCATTTATTAAATAACATTTACTAGTACTGGCGACAAGAGCTCTAGCGCTCGGTACCAGGTTTGGGCTCGAGTCTCGGCGGTGCCATGGATGTTTGTAGTGGTTCGGAATCCACTTTAGACCGTACGTCCCGGTCTAACAGGATCGTATAGCGTTGTAGAGAGTGACATATTAAAAAATAAGGAAAAACTAACTGTTCACATATATAGTGATTAGGGGATTATAGTACTTTGTTGCTTCCCATTCCCCATATACCACTTCATTTCATCAACTCAATTGAGAACCTCGTTGCTCGACTATTCATCTTTGGAATAGTTCGCCAATCACTTCTTTGACACTATTATTCGTTACTGTGGGTGACCGCAATACTTCACATTTATTGTAAACATTGAATTAAACAAACATTTTACAATGGTGTTGTAAATAAACAAAGTCTTTATTTTCATGTCACTTTTTTTTTTGTGTTCTTTCCTCGATGCATCACTTCCAACCTACATTCTTAAACAAAAAAATTTAGAGGGGCCTGATAGTGGAGTGGCTATCGCTCTGGCGTTCGGTATCACATGTTTCGAGTTCGAGTCCCAACGGTACCATGGATGTTTGTAGTGGCTCGGAATCCATTTTAAACCGTAGCTCAAGTTTAATTTGAACATACGAGAATTTTGGGGGCAGTGTGACTCGAATCTGTAGCATACCTTCAAGCTACACGTACCTCCTTGGTAGTTGTTGTTGTTGTTATCGTGTCCTCAGGGAAGGAGGGAAGAGTGCAGATTCTGTTCTGATGGAGCACCCGTAGGTAGAAATCTGACTTCTGCTCCGTCACGCTCTTACAGTCATAGGAGACCGGGACCTACGGCTTAAAGTGGATTCCGAACCACTACAAACCTCCATGGCACAGCTGGGACTCGAACCCGAAACCTGTGGCACCGAGCGCCAGAGCGCTAGACACTCGGCCATTCAGGCCCCACCTCCTGGATTAGTGCTAAATGAGTAACAGCGGTGCAGCCCCTTGCTCATGGCATAAAGATAACTGTCTCAATATTGCCAGCTGCATTAGAAAGAAAATACAAAATATGTATGTTTTAGTAAGCTGTACCATTCCTCAAAGTTGGTCTTATAACAGTGAAATGTTCACCAATCGCTCCTTTGACATTGCCAAGCATGTATTATTGTAGGTGATCGCAATTCTGATATTATTGTAAGCATTGAATCGAAGATCACTTTGCAATGATGTTGTAAATAAACAATATATTTCTTTTCATATCTCATTTTTGTGTTCGTGCCTCAACGCGTGCAAAAAAAAAAAAAAAAAGTTTCAGTAAGCTGTACCCCCCCACACACACACAAAGTTGGTCCCATGACTACTGAAGGCTAAATATCGAAGTAACTCGATGCTACTCCTGACTTGACATTATATCTGCCTTCATTTGAACCTGATTAAAAAAAAATTCTCTCTTCTATGAAATAAGTTCCAGGATAGCACTGAAGTTCCTGAAAGACACTATGGAAGACTAGATTAACAAGTTGAAAATTTTTATCATATAATTGAAAATTATTATAATGATTATTATTCAATTCCTTCTATTAGCTCACACTCTCCCTATATATATCTTGTTCCATTTTCAATCGTTCATAAAATACTTTTTATTCATCCACTCACGTTCAAATACATTTTTTTAAACTTGTAGTGGATGACACTGGATGTTAATACAGTTTTTCAAATATTCATTAATTAATTTAAATTAAATTAATTAATTTTAGTTTTTTTAGATGTAAGTTGCATGTATCTACCAATAGATGGCGCCAGATAAGCCTTTTAAAAAAATGAATGAAAATTATTTATAAAGGACTTTCTCCAATAGAGTGAAAACAAAGTAGGAATTGACTTTAAAAAACATTTTTTTATATCATTTTTGTTTTGTTTTGTTAGGCTGCTATTTTATAAAAATGTAATAAATCCCCAAATGTAAAATAAAATAAGCATATAAGTATCGTCGTTTTATTAATTTTCTAATTAACCTAAGAAGAATAGCATCTAATAAAAACAATTTTTTTGCAACGAGAAATTGTTAAGGTAGCGGGTCTAAGAAGAGGAGGGGAAGGGGTTTTTTTATATGAGAAGTTTTATTAAAGATTACTTTAGACAAAATGTTGTGATACATTGCTGTAGATGATTATTATTATTATTATTATTTTTTTTTGCCTTAAACAATTTTGAAATTTTTTTTTTTTTGCCTTAAACTAGAACTCTGGCTCTCGGTACCACAGGTTTCAGGTTAGAGTCCCGACGGTGCCATGGATGTTTGAGGGGTTCGGAATCCACTTTAGCCGAGGTCCCGGTCTGCATGATCGTAAAGCGTTCAACTCTGCGTCCGTGGCCTCTCTTCATGTTACGCGCCCTGGGTAATTTACATCTGTGCAGCGCTTGCCTTAAGGCATCCAAGACCAAACATTAGAACAAAAAATCAAACTGAAAATACATAAGCAAAATTTCAGTAGCAAGTCGTTAATATCATTAGGAGTACCTAAAACTTTTAATTTTTTATAATTAATCTCGATGCCTGATATGTAGAGAGAAATAAATTTTAATATGTTTTATTAAGTTATTACATTATATAGTTTTAGGAATTTAAACCAGATTATTTCGCATATCCAAACTTTTTTTGTTCTAATGCAGTTAGCAAACCCCTGGACAATTGTCTTTGATCCTTAAGGCAAGCTGCCCCGACGTTACTCACTTAGCACTATCCAGGAGGTGTGTAGCTTGAAGATGAGCTACGGACGCGGAGTAACAATGCCCCGCAACGCCCTGCGATCCTGTTAGACCAGGACCTATGGTTTAAAGTGGATTTGAACCACTACACACATCCATGGCCCCACCGGGACTCGAACTCGAAACCTACGGTACAGAGCATCAGTCACTCGGCCATTCAGGCCTTACACATATCCAAACTAATTTCGGTAAAATGTAATAAAAAAAAATTTAATTTAAAAAAAAAAAAAAATTCAGTTACTTATCAAAAAATTTAAGTGATTGGCAAACAGTTGCCAAATAAATTAATAATAATAAAAATAAAAACGAAATAAAGTTTTCTTTGAGTAAGAAAAGAAATCCAAGAGCATAAAATTACGTTCTTTAAGTGATAAACTTCTAAAAAAATATACATCGAAAAAAAAAGTGCATTCTAAGAATGTTTCCTGCCTTTTTATCACAAGCAAAAGAAAAAATAGCACATCTAAATGACCTTGCAAAATGAACAATATAGGTTACGAATTCATATCGAAAATTGATAAATGCTATCATGAGTCTATGTTATCGAAAAAAAATTCTCATTTTGAAAGGTTAAAAAAAATGAATTGAAAAATTTCTAAAATGCACTAATAAATCGATAAATTCAGTATTAAAAAATGTTTCTCAGTGGCCTATTGTAAATGATGCATTATCTGTAATCTGTAAATTGCATGATGATTCATATTTGGGGCCGTTTTCTTTGAAAGTGGTGTAAGTCCATTTTTAGTAATAAAATTAGTTAATAATAACGATGAACGCAATTTGCTATGAGCTTTTAATCTCTATGTAATTATCGCCAAAAAACTCCATCAAAATGTACCTCATTTTGTTAATATAAATTTACTTAATTAATGAAACTACAAATATAACTACTGTGAAAGTGCTGTAAGTCCACTTTCAACAAAATCATAATATTTAGTACAAAATTATAGTACATAATTTCTCTACATTTTTATATGTGTGGCAACACTGTTAATGACATAAAAATGTTCGTTAGTTCACTGGAAAATTTGTTTTCTGAACCCTCGTCAGAGGAGAACTCCATAGTTAGAGTTGAAAAAAAGCTATTCGTCGTTATTACTAATCTCCCTGGTGCAGTAAACCTACACCAGTCCAAGAGACCCCATCACAGATAGGGATTGCAATACCGGTATACCGAATACCGGTATTTTGAGCCATTTGTACAATTTTTGTAATACCGGTATTCACAAGTTTAAATACCGTTTTTCTGTATTTACTAGAAATTTAGAATTCTGCACTGTGAAATTCTTATTCTTATCTGTGAAAACAAGGTTGTAGTTGTGAAGAAAGTGTGTAATATTTCGATATTGTTTAAATTGGTGAGTTTGTTAGTCACATTGTATTTGCATATCATACTTTAGAGTTCAAAATATTTTTCAGATTTATTATATATATACTCATAAATAATACCCAATAATAATGAATAACAATAACTTTAAAGAACATAAAAAAATCAGTTGATAATACTTCGGTTTATGTTTTTTAAGATCGCATTACAAAAAATTTGTAATAGTACCACAGACTGAATAGTGATATTTACACTTTTTTGTGATTTAAATAATTAAGATGTTCCTTTACTTTTTTTGTGATTCTTTATATACTGTTATAATTTATAAGTCACAAAATTCTTTTTGTGATATTTACATTCTCTAATAAAACTGGCAAATAAAACTAAAAACACCTGCGTTTTCTTTCTTTTTCTAAAATTTCTACTACCGGTATAAAAACCGGTATCAAGATCTAAAAAATACCGAATACCGGTATTGAAGTCTTGGTCCGATATTGCAATCCCTAATCACAAGCATCTGAGCCATAGCTAAGCGTAATAGGCAGCTTCATTTTAGCAATGAAGCACAAAGGGCTAAAGACTCACTAAACCTCAAGACAATGTCCTACGATTCTATTAGACCGGGACCTACGGTTTAAAGTGGATTCCAAACCACTATGAACATCCATGGTACAGCCGGGATTCGAGCACAAAACTTGTGGCACCGAGGGCCAGACACTCGGCCATTCAGGTCCCAAAGCTATTAGTAGTGTGTTCCGTTTGTTCACCGTATATCATACTGTATAAAACTTCACTGGATGAAAATACTAAGTTTAAAATATTAGATTTATCCCCCAGATTATGAAGACCACGAGAATTGGAAAATATAATATTAGCACTTTTATATCATCATGCCAGGTCCATGACATCCGAAACATTCAACGATGTGACGAATCTATCACCTCCAATATTTTATGACTATTATCAAACACTTTTCTCATAATGATAAAAATTAAAAATCGCACCTATTAATATAAAGTTGTAATTAAAGTAAATTGGCATTACTTGAAGAAATATTGAAATAAAGCTTTTTTTTTACATTTAATAAAAATTTCATTAAAAAATTGATTTGGTTCAATTGAAGCCCCGTATTTAATGTATCATAAATGTGCGGTGGCATTGTTATTCCTCGTCCGCTTATCTTTAAGCTATAAGCATCTCCTGGGTAGTGCTAAGAGGTAACGTCTGTGCGCTGCGCTTTTGCCTTAAGGCATCCATGACATTGTCTAAATGTTTGTCAGCTGCATGAGAACAAAAAAAAAATGTATCATAAATGGTTTTTTTCATATTTTTTGTTGTTTTTGAAAGTTGTATAAGTCTATTTGAGCTCATCAAATATATACATTTCTTTTAGCTAATACTTTAAAAACGATCAAATTATAAACTTAAACCAATTTAATATTTAATAAACATAAAAGGAGCGTATTAACATATACCAGTATTTTTCAAACCATTCAAACACAAACCCTTAAAACTGTATCTATATAATACAAAATGGACTTGCAACACTTTCAAAGAAAACGGCTCATTTTATAGTTCAACTTTTCTTTATTGTTCACAGTAATAGTAGCTTTGGAAACGTTTATATATGTATATAAAAAGTTATTTGCAAATGACAAGAGAGCTGGAAAATAAAAAATGAACGTCCGTTGATGATGTTTAGATACATGTTTCTACAATAATAAATACTCGTCACGCTAATATGGGCTTTAACGACTTCATTTTCTTTTTCTAAAAAGTCAATGCACTATTGTTCGTAGAATATATTGGAACATCTCTAGACAACGAATCAACTGTACGACTGTTTTGAGATAGCACTAGTTGTTAAACGTGCTAAATCAAGGATATCGGATGATTTTAGAGACTAATTTTATACAGAAACATTTTTCCTAACACTCCCAGTGGTATCATGAATATTGGTAAAAAATCTATCTGCGAGTATATAGTAAATTGATGTATTTACTAGTTGTTTAATGGGTTAAACAGAGGTTGCTGAATGATTTTTAAAGACTAATTTTTTTGACAGTATTAAATAACTACTACTACACCACACCACATCACTGTGCCTAGAGCCGAGTTGCCCCTTAACAATTTGGGAATGATGTGGGTGAGAAGAAGTCTAATTAGGCTCTGTGACGCTCTACGGTCATATGAGACAGGATCTACTGTTTTAAGTGGATTCGAACCACTCCAAACGTCCAAGGCTCCACTGGGATTCGAACCCGATACCTCGAGTGCCAGTGCGCTAGCCACTTGGCCATCAGCCCAGTATTAAATAGCTAATAACTAATAGTAACGAATTAAAATAGTATTAAAGCTTCGATTTTTGCTGAACATTAAATTTCATTAAGTGCTAAATGACCGAGTGACTAGCGCTCTGGCGCTCGTTACCTTAGGTACGAGTCCCGACAGTGCCATGGATATTTGTAGTAGTTCGGAATATACTTTAAAATTGTAGGTCCCAGTCTAACCTGGCTGTAGAGCTTTGGGCGTAGGGCAACCCTACCCCATAAAAGAAGACATCTTCTGCCTCGAAAGCTGCCAGTAGACAAACGGCCTTGGCCCACCATGGGGCGGTTGTGGCAATCATGACGATGACTTATTTTAGACCTCCCTCCTTTTTTGATAAAAATTATTAGTTAGCTAAATTTAAATTCCAAACTCTTACTCTAGAGCTTTTAATAAAATTCAGAAGGGGCAATTTCACTGTTTCCTAATAAATCTAAATAATAATTTGGGCATTTAAAGTGAAATGCATGTAATGTTATCGAAAACAAGTTTCAATCCTTTTCTAACCAGAAAGACGTGAAGAATTATAAGTTTACTGAAGTTGATAGTCTGACGTTTATTCAGTGTATTCTTCAATATTGATTGTCTCAATACCAGGTTTACAAACTCCTATAAGTGGTAGTGTACACTAGGTATATCAAATAACAATAATGGGACGAAAATGCTTTTTAGACGCGGTAAATGGTGTTGCACTCAAAGTTTGGAATGGGACTTTTAGAGATTCTTCATTTTCCACATTGACACTTATATAGTATGAGGGTGATCGTACGAATGCTGAATTAACAGATATGCATCATACTTAAGAGACAGTGGAGTATAGGGGGAGGGGGTAACACAGCTTTTGTACGCGTAAAGCGAACCAATGAAGTCAATGCGAACCAATGCTATGAGCTATAGCCTCTTTTGGATGCTTACTATTTCTACCAGCGATTATTTGAAAAGGATATTGTTCAGAGAGCCATCATGAATACTGAATGAACAGTACGGACTCTGTATATGGAGTAGTATAGAATGTCTAGTACAGAATAATCCATGTTCCAGTGAACGAGAAAAGCACACCATGCCGGGATGTTACACTGAAGAATATGGAGAATTCTACTCGAAAATAACATTTACCCGTAATTCACCTTTGTTGCACATTGGTTAATAGAACTTATATTCACTTAAGTGGTGTACTTTCATTTCTGGTGTGTTTTCTGTGCCTGCTACCTCTCAAGAAAGCTGTTACAACCCGTGTATTTCTATTTGATTCTGTGTCATTAAGGTATACCATACATCTATTTGAAAATTTCAAACAGAGGTACATTTGATTATTTTGAAGAAGCATTTCAATGAATAATTTGAAATTAATAATAATTGTCTATTTTAATTTAAAACAGTTTGCAGAAACAGACCACGGCCGACCTCATATGCCAGTTTTATTGTTAATATATTACAATAGATAAATATTTGAAAGATTTCAGTAAAGTTTTTTATTTATTAGTTAAGTTTTAAGTATTTTTGAAAGATTTCAGTTTCCAAATGAAAGTTGGAAATTATTTTTATTTAAAAAAAAAATCAGAATATTTTCCAATAGCGTATTAATCGGGAGGAAGAATCCTTATCTAGCAATATTTTAATTTTATTTCTTCGGCAATTATTGCCTCCTACCCCCCCCCCCCCTACCCCACACACAAATATTCCTTCGAAAATTGTTCTAAAAAGTACGTATGGTTGTTACTATAAAATACATTAAAATTCTCAAGCCTGTTGAATCACAAAAATTTTTCACAAGGTGTTAAACATCTTGTGAAAAGTTTTGGAAAAGCAAATTCAACATTTTTTTTCTTTTGATTTAAAATAATAAGTCTTAAATTATATACCTCAATATATTTGAAATGAAATATAAAAAGTGTTAGCAATTATTTGAAGATGATATCTATTTATAAAGGAGAATCAACTAGTTTAATAGTTTTCTCCAATCGAGATATTGAAATAAATAATGTTATTTTTGAAAATTAAACCAGCAGGCATTTTTTCCATCTTAAAGATGCACCTTCTGATAATGAAAAAAAAAATGAATATATATATGTATCATCTGTGTGAATCCGGTTAATTGTAGAATACTTTAACAATCCTTAAAATATATTTAAATTAAAATTAAATATTTGAATATTTTGTTCATTTTGGAACATCATGTGAATATATCTTCCACCCATCTATGCTAAAATATTAATACTCACTTTTTTATTTACTTAAACTCTTACAATCCTATTCCATTTTTTATAAATCAGCTTATTACTTTATAACTAATTTCTTATAAAATATTTATCTTGATGAAAAGTTATTCGAGAAAAACATTGTTGTTTTTAAATCTGAAAGTTACAGAAATAAAATATGAATTTTTGCTAAAAATACTTGGAATCCACTATTGTTATTAGATAAGTATACATAAAATGTTTACCTAGAGATAATCTTCAATATTTAATTAAATTATGTGTGATCTATGTTTTTTTTTAAAGAAATTTACTATAGCATTAAAATATATCATATAAATTGTTTCTTCAAAAAAGAACATCAGATTATTTTACAAAGATATTGATAAATCAATTATATGCATTGTTATTTCACCATTCACCATTTAGTAAAAAATTTTTTCTTTATGTATTGTTATTTCACTGTTCACCAATAAGTGAAAAATTGGAACGAATCGCAATAAATGATTAAAGAATGGGTCACTTCTCGAAAATTGCAACTCGTTCATTTATGTTTTGTCATGATTCACAATGAAAGACACATTTGTTATCAGATGGTTGCCGTAGTCCTGAAGATTAACTTTTTAATTAATCTGCAATTCATTGTTTTATTAACCAATCCTGTTTTTAGTTTACATTTTTTATAACAATTCAACACCTAAATAAACAATGTTTTTCTTTTATAAACAATACAGAAATTATACATTATACTTGACTGGAAAATTCCAATATCGTTGATTTTAAAGAAGGAATATATCGTTGTAAAATGATTAATAGCAATTTAACACCTATTTACAATTATTTGAGATTTGGTTCGTCACTCTACGGTAATTTTTTCCCACTTTGGGTTAATTATACCGGAACCTACACTTTAAAGTGGATTCCGAACCACTACTACTACACCACATCATAGTGCCTAGAGCTGAGTTGCCCCTTTACAGTTTGGGAATGATGTGGCTGAGAAGAAGTGTGATTGGGCTCTGTGACGATCTACGGTCATATGAGACCGGCATCTGCAGCTTAAAGTGGATTCCGAACCACTAAAAACATCAATGAAACCGCCAAGATTCAAACCCGAAACTTGTGGTACCGAGAGACAGAACGCTAGTCACACGGCCGTCAGGCCCCGATTCTAAACCACTAGCAAACATCTCAGCCACCACCAGGATTCGAACCTGAAGCTTGCGGTACTAAAGGCCAGAACACTAGCCAATTAGCCATCAGACCACTAATTATTTGAAGTGTGTTATACATTTAAATAGATTTACATCCTAAAAATATTTATTTTTTAAAAACTTTATTGCTTATTGTTTTGTTTATTGTTTGTTATTGTTTATTGTTTTGTATATTTATTGTTTTTACTTTACATAGACATAAAAATCAACAAATTATATTTTAATTCTAAAAGATTCCTAATTATTTAATCATAATTTAAGTTCTAGAATGTATAAATGTACATATACATAAAAAAAACCTGCATGATATTATCCCAAAAGATGGCATTTACAATGGTACTTTTTTCTCCGAGGCAACTTTTTGTTTTGCATATTTAATGAAGGCCGCTCTCATTAACCAATCAGTGGTGCTACGTAACTACTACCTGAGCCTGCGTTCATTCGAGCATGGGTATCCACGTGACTAGGTGAAGTCCACAAATAACATTCGGTCATCGGAGCGGATCCGTGCTTTCGTTAGCAACCGGATTCAAACACAATTGTCGCTTTTACGTGGAAAAAGTAGAAAGGAAAAATTTCTGGAAATTTTCTCTTTTGTCACTCAAAAGAAAAACGTTCACTTGTTATTTACGCATAAATTTAAAATTTCTTTAATAAATGTATCAAATGTAAAATATAATTTTTTATTTAGTTATATAATATACATGAATGTCTGAGTACAAAAATCGACCTATCCAATAAAATTAAATATACTTAAAAAAGAAAATTTGTTTTTGATATTTGAATGCAACTTTTAATAGATGAAGTAATAAAATTATTGTAAAAAATATGAATAAATTAAAGCACTTTTTCATGAATATTTTACGGATAAAATATAGTATTATTGTAGTTTATTTGCATAGAATAGAAAATCTAAATAATATTTGCAAACGTTTTCATATTAATTAATTTAAAGATTTATAAAAAAATCTTAGTATACAATGATTTATTTTTATGGAATTTAATCTATTTTCTTAAAACGCAGTCGTTTAAGATTTTTATAATAAATTCAATTTTTTGAGTATATCAATAAATTGATTTAAACATTTTATTTAAATATGATTTATTGAATTGAATTAAAGCCATCTTAAGCATTAATTTTTTTATTAAGAACATGTTTAGAATAGAAATTTTGTAAACATATTTTATTTTAATTTTAAATTAAATAGAATTTACTGCATAGAAGAACTTAACTTCTACAGCAGTAAGGGTCAAACTTTGAATTAAAATATAGCCTTTACGCAATGAGATTTAAAATATTTTTATGCATCCTTTTCAAGCAATATTAATTTAATCCTTTTTAATAAAAAATTCCCAAAAACCATGTTAATTTTTACTCAATCTTTTTTTATACACATGTATTGCTAAGTACGACATATTTAAATTCAAACGCTGAAATGTCAGTTAAAAAATTTTATTCATGTAAATTTGGTTTAGTTCGTCACTCTACTGTCATTATGGTCATACCGTGGGCCAATTAAACAGGGACATATAGTTTAACGGGGATTCCGAATCACTCACACACATCCATGCCACCGAACCTGAAGTCTGCGGCATCAAAGGCCAGAGAGCTAGTTAATTGGCCTCTATTCATGTAGAAGCGAACTTATGATAACGCGTTATATTTCCGAACCTTTTTTTCTCTACCTATGCTGTCCCCTACCAGTTAGAAAGGTGAAGGTGCAATATCGGTGGCCATCGTGTAAATGACGAACAGCCCACCAACGGATGAACGAACGAGACAGTTGGAGATAATGGGTGCAGGCATGCAAACGGATGACAATTATCCCTAAAAGTCCTTCCAGAAGACACTGTCCTCCACTCGTCGGTGGTTTTGTTTGTCGCTCTACGGTCATCTTATGCACACTGTAGGCTAAACAGACCGGAACCTACAGTTTAAAGGGGATTCCGAACACCCATGGCATCGTCGAATTCGAACACGAAACCTGTGGTACCGAGCACCGGAGCGCTAGCCACTCGGCCGTTCAGACCTCCACTCGTCGGTGAGCTGTTTGTGGTATGCACGAGGCCCACCGATGGGTGATGAGGAGGACAGTGTCTTCCTAGGAGACTTTTAGGGAGAAATGTCCCTCCCCCATTTGCAAGTCACGTGGGTGAAAATCCGAAAACTCTTACCAAGTAGCCTGACTATCGAGGCGAGACACATTGTCACAATCGCCATCGAGTCCCCTCGTCTCTGAAAGCAGTGACTACAACCCTGCTGTCAGAGGTTGGTAACATCTTGCACGCTAGCTGCACATATTGGCACTATTACATCTAGGCCATCTGCACATATTACATCTAGGCCATGAGTCGAAAACCAGATTTTCAAACTTGGGGAAGCAGCTCCGAAATATGGCAATCGAAGTTCCCGTTTCTAGGCCAGGGATTCGTATGATAAAGCCGGAAAATCATTCCTTTGAGTTGGAAAAGAGTAGGCTAACCCCCAGATAACGAACCTATTAAAAATTATGTAGGAAAAAAAAAATGGGTGCTTTATAGAAAAATGAATGAGAAGTGTCTGTCTTTCCAAATAAACATGTCATTTATATTTTTTTTTTTGTCACAGTAGAGAAATAAATAATTTTATTGGGAAAAAAATATAAATCATACTAATAAGAAAACGACGTAGCTTTTAGGATATTTTCACCGGTGGATTTGTTAAATTAATGCAAGTCCGTATTTTCCCACTTTGGCAGTAAAAATTTTACTGCCTTGATCACTCTTCGTGTGTTTGTTCAACGGTGTTTGCCCGATTGGGAAATACCTCAGCATCCTCAGGCGAAATTCTCTCTGTGTTTTCTGAAAAGTGGCAGGAATGAAGGTCATCCGAATTTTAAATGTCTTTCAGTTTTCAAGGATTAAAGTTTTCTAACATCAACAGCTATTTTTCGGCAAAAATATTTTCCTAACTAGAATAGTAGGAAAAACAACGTTGTACACTCTAGTAAAAGGATTCCTTTCTTCTGACACTTGTCAGAAATTGGATGCATAAAAACTATAAAAAGTGAAATTAAAGCAAATTATTGACATAAATGGTGGAATATTATCTATATTTTTTTATTTTCTCTAGAAATCATCAACTTATTAACTAATATAGTATCATCAACTGACAACATAGTATGTGGGATACGGAATTCAATTTCAAATATGTAAACGTCTTGCAACGATATTTGAATTGCATAATAGGATAAGGGTGGAATGGCAACGTTCCATTGGCAACGCGTCGTCAACTTTGAAGAATAAGATTAGCGATAGAGAATTATTGGCATTGATTCATTCACACCTGCCAATCATTCGTGATCGCTAATCTGATTCATCAAAGTTGACGACGCGTTAGTGCTGCGTTACCAATGGAAATGCGGTGATATGGATTGCCCGTAGATACGGTGAAATAACTTTGGAAAACCTCTCAGAAAACAATAACCTCTCCTCTATAAAAAGATCACCGCATATTACATAGAAGTCGAAGTTTCCATTGTAAAAGCTTAGGATCAATGTATAGCTAAAAATAATCTTAACCTTGGCACAAAAATGCAACCCCAATAAACCTTGACATATACAGTGAGCCACAAAATTGAGTATACACCTCTAAAACTTTTAGATTTCTTCCAATTACAAATTAAATATTGATTTAAATAGATAAATTTTTTTTTATCCTACATACTTTAACCTCTGCTTTACCATCCTATAATAACACAATTCTATAGTTAACTTATTTATTACGAAAAAAGTTAAGCGAAAGATAGAAAAGATAGAAAACCATGTCACAAAATTGAGTATACACTTCTTATATTTGTAAATTATGCCACCACTTTTTTAGCTTCAAATTTTCTTTAAAGAGTTTTAGGAGTAGCTGCTGCTTATAACACGTGCTATTGCACTTCAACGCTTTTAAATAGTATTTTTTCTCATTAAAAATCGTAAAATGAGCTCTCGTAGAGAAACTACTGAATCTGAGCGTTTATTGGTTGTAAAATGATCGAAAGAGGGCAAATCTCTTCGAGAAATCGTTTCGTTGATTGGTATAACTCATGGTTGTGTCCAAAAAATACTACAAAAGTATAAAAAAACTGGATCTGTGGCCAATATTCCTGGAAGAGGACGTAAAGAAATACTGAGTACTACAGCGAAGAGGAAGATCATTCACTCAGTAAAGAAAGATCCGAGGGTGAGTGCCTCTAAACTAGCTTTATCGATGTCCTCTACAATCGGAAATAGATCTCAGTTGAAACAATTCGACGTACCCTTCACCAATATGGGTTTCATGGCCGTACACCAATACGAAAGCCACTCATCAAGTATGTGATAGACAAAAGAGAGTGATTTTCGCCAAAGAACATCGTTTAAAGACTATTTCTTTCTGGAACACTGTAATATTTTCTGATGAAAGTAAGTTTAATCTTTACGGAAGCGATGGACGATTTAAAATATGGAGAGAAACTGGGAAAGCACTGGCACCTAAAAACACCATTAAGACAGTCAAGTTCGAGGTGGATCTGTCCCTCGTTTGGGGTTGTATGTCGGCTGGAGGAGTTGGAGAGCTTGCTTTTATTGATGGTATTATGGACAAACATGTAGATTTGGGGATTTTAAATGATAACTTGAAAAAAAGTGCCAGTAAGTTGGGGCTTGGGTCAAGCTTCATATTCCAGCAGGACAACGATCCCAAGCATACAGCGAAGATTGTGCAGTTTTACTTGCTGTACCATTGCAAGAAGCAATTACACACTCCAGCCCAGTCTCTCAGACCTAAACGTCATCGAAAATGTGTGGTCGCAATTAGAGAGAAAGCTGTACATGAGCACGAAATCACAAGCAAGGAAGTTCTCAAGAAGGTTCTGAGAGAAGAATGGGCTAAAATTTCTGTTGAAACCACTAAAACACTAGTAGAATCTATGTCCAGAAGATTACAAACTGTAATTCAAGCAAATGGTTAAGCAACAAAATATTAATTTGTACGTTAAAAGGAAATTAATAAAGGTGTATACTTATTTTTTGTGGTGGTGTTTTTCCTCTCGTCTCAGATCTTTTATTTTTTTTCGAAAAAAAATAAATAAACGTAACAATTTTATAAGTATAGTACGGCAAAGCATCGACTAAAGTATATAAGGTAAAAAATCCAATCATCTTAAAGCAATATTTAATTTGTAATTGCGAAAAGTCTCAAAGTTTCTAAGGTGTATACTCAATTTTGTGGCCCACTGTAAATTATTCGAATATGCATTTTGTTGTTGTTTCTTATGCCACTTGGTCGACAGCAACATTTAGACCAAGTCCATGAACTTATAGTAATGATAAAGGGTAAAGACATGGGGCACCTAAAAAGAAAAATCTTACTTTACCCACCCGGTTATACCCTCGGTTACTGGGTACCCATTTCAGTCGCCTTTTACGACGTGAATGGGCTGCAATGGGGCTATTCTAATCCACACTCACACGGAGTATATGCACTTTACCAATTAAATATGTAAATATCCCCGAGTTGCTCAAATACTCGTTGTTTAAATATTTTGTTTATTTATTCGTTGATCATATTTATAAAAAATATAATAAAAATAATGTGTCATACTTTTTTTTAAGTAAAAAATAAAAAGAGGCACCTGTCATCATAGAAATAAAGAGACAGTATTTTAGAAAGAATCGGTTACAAAAAAAAAAATTTACAGAGAACATTACAAAATTAATTAAATAAAACAGTTCAGAGAATGGTACAAAAAATCTTGTATTTCATAAATTCATAAATCCATGAATATTCTAACCATTTTAGAAGACATTTTATGAAAAGAATCATCCAAACACAGATAACTTTTTTTTTTTAAATCTACCTCTACCAAGAAGCAGAAGAAATAAATTATAACTGCTAATTCAAGATAATCTGACGAGCAAAGCTTAAAATACTATGCATATATAAAAATTATATATATATATGTATGTGTGTGTACCACAGGTATCGGGTTCGAATCTGTGCCATGGGTGTTTGTAGTGGTTCGGAATCCACTTTAAATAGGTCCGGTCCCTAATAGGATCATTGAGCGTTGCGGGGGCATTGTTACTCCGCGTCCGTGGCTTATCTTCAAGTAACACGTGCCCCTGGGTAATGCAAAGTGGTAACGTCTGTGCAGCGCTTGCCTTAAGGCATCAAGACCAAGCTGTCTAAGTGTTTGCCAAATGCATTAGAAAAAAAAAAAATATGTGTGTGTAAAAAGTAAAAAAAAAATGTATGTATAATATATGTAAAAAGAATTGCATATAAAAATAATATGGAGCTGAAGCGGCTTGGCAGATAGTGAATTGAATTCCGAAGTAGGGGATCTGGATTCGAAACCCGTTACAGAATCGAAATTTTCCGCGTTTTGTTGGAATAAACACAATGAATCTTTAGGTTAGAAAGCCCTTAGATGCGAGAGAGTAGAAAGATGCGAACGCCTAGCTGTTTCCATTGGGAGAATTCGTTCCAAATTGCAGTGCCAAAGTATGGGTGCAATCCCTCCTGTGATGCTTCCTGAATAACGCCATATTTGCTACACTTCTGCCCTTCTAATAGCAAATGATCTCATATCAGAAATGGTTCAAGATGAAGAAATGTTAAGCAAAAGCAAAAACTTTAGTTCCAAATGTAAATATTTCTTCATTGGCGCAACAACCCCATGTTACTCCATGGCCGTCTGCCTGTTGGCCGATTTCGAAGCAGAAGTTGTTGTCTTTTTACAGGATAGGGTTACAAGTTCTACTCCCAATGCTCTACAATCATATGAGACAGGGACCTAAGACTTAAAGTGGATTCCAAATCATTATAAACATCCATGTCACCGCCAGAAGTCGAACCCGAAACATGTGGTACCGAGCGGTAGTCACTCGGCCATCAGCCCCAAATCATATTTATCTCAACAGCCTATGGTAGGCTAAGGCATTTTGCTTACTGGTAGTTTTTGAAACATGAGAATTTTTCTTTTTACTGGGTAAGTTTGTTAGTCCTACACCGTACCTGCCGATTTGTCTTTCTATAATCATATTAGATAGGAAACTAAGGTTTAAAGTGAATTCTGAACCACTACACACATCCACCAACGTGACTCGAACCCGAAACCTAAATACTAAAGTATTTTGATTATTTATTTTTTAAAGTTTTTAAATTATGCAGTTTTTGTAATTTTTTTTGCAAACAGGCTAATTTTTAATTCAATTTTACTCTAAAAATTGAAACGAACATTATTAAGTTTTAAATCATAAGATACGATTTAAAAATGTTTGTTATTTATTCTTATTGAAAATTTACACATTTACGATTCATGTCTCTAATTCGAAGAAGAAATTCAATTGAAATTTGTATTGAAAATTATAGAAAACATAAAATCTCATGAAATAATATTGAGCCAAAAATATTCCATGAGTTAGGAAAAAAAATTAAAAGAACGTTCTTCCATAGCTACTCTTGCGTAATGGAGCTATTGTAAAGTCAGTGAACTTCAGCATTAATTATGGATTGCGATGTTTTTTAATTCACTGAGTCAGAGTAGTTACACTTGGATTCATATAAATCACCACCGGAAACCAAGCTATTCTCAAGCTTCATAAAAAAGTAAATTTTAAAATGGATTTTTACAGCGGGTAGTCTTCTGAAAATTTATATGGAAATGCGACATTTCGTATTACAGTAAAATTAATTAAACACGTGACATTTATGGAGCCATGATATATTAAACACGTGACATCCAACTGAATTTCATTAGTAGTTTTCACATAAATTATATTAAACGATTTCTGTTGGTTTGAAAATGGGTGATTTCTTGAAGCGTGACCACCTACCTATAAGAGACACTTTTGAAGTAGAATGATAGGTGGTTTCTTTTAGGAATTTTTGTATATAAAAAAGACGTATGCATTACTCATATTATAGCATAATTTTCTTCTTCTTTGGTGGCTCAATAGTCCCATGGTGGGGACCAAGGCCCTCTGCCTACTGGTAGATTTCAGAAACATGAGATTTTTCTTTTTTTTATTGGGTAAAATCTGTGGGTAGAATTGTCCTATGCCCTAAAAGCTCTACAGTCATATTAGACTCTGACTTACGATTTAAAGTGGATTCCGAACCACTGCAAACATCCATGGCACTGCCGAGACTTGATCCCGAACCCCGTGGAACCGAGGGCCAGAATGTTAGTCATTCGGCCATCAGGGCCCCATACCATTATTTACTGTTCTTTATTGACAATAATAAATGCTAACGGAACATTCAGAAAATTGAATAGAAATTTATATCATTTTACCAGGTGATAATACATTGCAATATAAGAAAAGTATCACGCTTTGTAATTTTACAATTTTTATGTTACTATTGAGGGCCTGAATGGCTCGAGTGGCTAGCGCTCTGGCGCTCGGTACCACAGGTTTCAGGTTCGAGTCACGGCGGTGCCATGGTGTGTGTAATGGTTCGGAATCCACTTTAAACCGTAGGTCCCGGTTCTAAAAGGATCGTAGAGCGTTGCGGGGGGCAGTGTTACTCCACGTTCGTGGCTTATCTTCGAGTTACACGCCCCCCCTGGGTAATGCAAAGTGAGTATGTCTGTGCAGCGCTTGCCTTAAGCCATCCATGACCAAGCTGTCTAAGTGTTTGCCAGCTGCATTAGAAAGAAAAAAATTTTACTATTGATAGTTTAAGACTGTGAACTTCTTTTCTGAAAGGTCAAGGGATATCGCAAAACACTAGTTTTGTAATAAATACTTTTTGTCTTTTTTCTTTGTACTTTTTTTATCTGCCTGTTCAAGAACCCATGGTGGCAAAGGCCTTCTGTCTATTGACAGGTTTCGAAACACGAGAACTAAATTTTTTTCTTTTTACAGGGTAGGTCCGTTAGCCCAACTCCTTGGTTTGTCGCTCTACGGTCATATTTGACCTGGACCTACGGTTCATGTACTATAGATCAACTACAGTTATTATATGGGACCTACAGACCATTGCAATTCACCCTATCATGCGTGTGTATATATATGTAAACGTTTTACATGTTAAAATTATGTTACAGAAAGTCATTTATTCATGCTATGCCTGAGGATCTTTATTTTTTAGTGCTTTAACATCCAAGAGGAATTTCCATGTATAATCGTTAAAAAAATCAATTTTTAAACTATTTTAGCTTACAGCGTATGCTAAGTATGGAATTTAACAACATGCTACAATTACATTTATTATATTTGTATAAATCCTATTAGAATTACAATGCAATTTAATGCTATAAAACATATATAAAACAAAGGAAAATTATACGTTAATTCTCTTTAAAATTAAAGAATCAGGCTGTTCGATGAATAAATCTAAAAATAATTAAATAAATAAAAGATAAAAATGTAAAATTTCTTCTTTTTTTTTTTTTCTATTGAGTAATTCAAAAATTAAATTTACAATCTGCAATCAACTGTTTTTATAAACTAGAAAACTCTATAGCGAATACGGCAATGTGAACTTAGCGTCAACTCGTATCAACAGTAAGGCTGTTTGTTGGAACTTTTACCGGGATTTTTCTCGTGTGTCACGCAACATCTATCTGGGAAGTGATTATCCTACCTTCTCGACTATCGATATAAGGGGAACACGAAATCAAACGTTCTACAGGGGGAGGAAAGATTTTTTTTTTTTTTTTTTTTTGTTCTAATGCAGCTGGCAAACACTTAGACAGCTTGGTCTTGGATGCCTTAGGGCAAGCGCTGCACAGACGTTACTCACTTTGCATTACCCAGGGGGCGCGTGTAACTTGAAGATAAGCCACGGATGCGGAGTAGCAATTCCCCCGCAACGCTCTACAATCCTATTAGGACCGGGACCTACGGTTTAAAGTGGATTCCGAACCACTACAAACACCCATGGCACCGTCGGGACTCGAACCCGAAACCTGTGGTACCGAGCGCCAGAGCGCTAGCCACTCGGCCAGTCAGGCCCGAGGAAAGAAATATATAATAATTATTAATATTAAGAATATTAGTTATTAAAATAATTATAGGGAATATAAAGAATAGAGTTTTCAGCATTTATTTTATCCAGTATACTCATTTTTTCCAGTTAAATAATAACTAGGAGCTGTTAATTAAAATATAATATTAAATGGATGAAATACATACTTAATTATATTCATATAAAAATAATGAAGAAAATAAAATTATAAAAAACATTATATAAATATATTTGCTCACTAAATAGTTAGCATTGATAAGTTGTTCAGTCACTATGCAACCAAAATAATCATGCTCTACTTCATCATTTGATGTTAAGAGACTATTAACTACGAGTTGACAGATAGTTTAATAATTATATAACATGACAATGTGTAATTTAGAGACATTCTATTGCTGGTAATCCATGTTATAACTTCAAATTACTTCAACAAGCTTCAAGATCGAATCCTGACGGTGGCAAGGATGTTTGTGAATGGTTCGGAATCTATGTTAAACTGTAGGTCCCGGTCAAATTAGCCCAAAGTGTACAAAAAATGACAATAGGCGACAAACCAAACCAATTCAAATTACTTCAATTACTTCAAATTAATTTAGTTATTTCAATTACTTCACTTATTTCAATTACTTGAGTTTACTTCAAATTACTTCGATTATTTCAATTATATGAGATTAATTTGAAATAATTCAATTATTTCAAGTACTTGAAATTACTTCACTTATTTCAATTACTTCACTTATTTCAATTACTTCACTTATTTCAATTACTTGAGTTTACTTCAAATTACTTCGATTATTTCAATTATGAGATTAATTTGAAATAAGTATTTCAATTACTTGAAATTACTTCACTTATTTCAATTACTTCACTTATATCAATTACTTGAGGTTTACTTCAAATTACTTCGATTATTTCAATTATATGAAGATTAATTTGAAATAATTCAATATTTCAATTACTTGAAATTACTTCACTTATTTCAATTACTTAATTTCAATTAGCTTTACTTATTTCAATTACTTCACTTATTTCAATTACTTGAGTTTACTTCAAATTACTTCGATTATTTCAATTATATGAGATTAATTTGAAATAATTCAATATTTCAATTACTTGAAATTACTTCACTTATTTCAATTACTTCACTTATATCAATTACTTGAGTTTACTTCAAATTACTTCGATTATTTCAATTATATGAGATTAATTTGAAATAATTTCACTATTTCAATTACTTGAAATTACTTCACTTATTTCAATTACTTCACTTATATCAATTACTTGAGTTTACTTCAAATTACTTCGATTATTTCAATTATATGAGATTAATTTGAAATAATTCAATTATTTCAATAACGAAATTACTTCACTTATTTCAATTACTTCACTTATTTCAATTACTTGAGTTTACTTCAAATTACTTCGATTATTTCAATTATATGAGATTAATTTGAAATAATTCAATTATTTCAATAACTTGAAATTACTTCACTTATTTCAATTACTTCACTTATATCAATTACTTGAGTTTACTTCAAATTACTTCGATTATTTCAATTATATGAGATTAATTTGAAATAATTCAGTATTTCAATAACTTGAAGTACTTCACTTATTTCAATTACTTCACTTATTTCAATTACTTGAGTTTACTTCAAAATTACTTCGATTATTTCAATTATATGAGATTAATTTGAAATAATTTATTATTTCAATAACTTGAAATTACTTCACTTATTTCAATTATTATATCAATTACTTGAGTTTACTTCAAATTACTTCGATTATTTCAATTATATGAGATTAATTTGAAATAATTCAATTATTTCAATTACTTGAAATTACTTCACTTATTTCAATTACTTCACTTATATCAATTACTTGAGTTTACTTCAAATTACTTCGATTATTTCAATTAAATATTAATTTGAAATAATTCAATTATTTCAATAACTTGAAATTACTTCACTTATTTCAATTACTTCACTTATTTCAATTACTTGAGTTTACTTCAAATTACTTCGATTATTTCAATTATATGAGATTAATTTGAAATAATTCAAGTATTTCAATAACTTGAAATTACTTCTTATTTCAATTACTTCACTTATTTCAATTACTTGAGTTTACTTCAAATTACTTCGATTATTTCAATTATATGAGATTAATTTGAAATAATTCCATTATTTCAATAACTTGAAAGTACTTCACTTATTTCAATTACTTCACTTATATCAATTACTTGAGTTTACTTCAAATTACTTCGATTATTTCAATTATATGAGATTAATTTGAAATAATTCAATTATTTCAATTACTTGAAATTACTTTATTTCAATTACTTAAAATTACTTCACTTATTTCAATTACTTCACTTATTTCAATTACTTGAGTTTACTTCAAATTACTTCGATTATTTCAATTATATGAGATTAATTTGAAATAATTCATATTTCAATTACTTGAAATTACTTTACTTATTTCAATTACTTCACTTATTTCAATTACTTGAGTTTACTTCAAATTACTTCGATTATTTCAATTATGAGATTAATTTGAAATAATTCAATTATTTCAATTACTTCAAATTACAATAAGTAATTTTTCTAAGTATTTAACAATTGTTATTTAATATGAAACTATCTGTTATTTTTATTGGTGATCATAAATATAATTGATTATTTTTATAAATTACTTGCAATTATAGGGGAGAGAAATGCTACATTTACTAAGAAATTTGTGAAAAGAAAATTTTACACGAGATTATGAATCCTTTAAACTTTTTCCATATAAAAGTTACATGTACTCATAATACATTACACTTATAGCGCCAAAGCAATGTAGCAAACAAACTTTTATTAATAATATTGGAAAAACTGTTTTTACTCATTACAATAACCATATTTACTTCTGTATTTAAAATATGAGTAGGTAAGCGAATGAAATGAGATAATTAAATAAAAAGACGACTTATTTTTAGAATTTTTGCATTAACATTCGGTCACAGTTAAAACTATCTGTCACGCAGCGAAACTTTCAGCAAAATTACCATCAGAATATATTGATGAAGTACACAAAAACAAAAGTTTAGCATGTTATATTCATGATTGATGGAAAAACAACAATAAGTTTATTTGAAATGAAGTTTATAATTGCATCACTATGGCGTGTTTAAAATAAAACATGAGCCTTACACATCTACCTAATTATGTTTGAACTGCAAATTGATTACATCAGAAAATCAATATAAATTTTTTAATCGATCAAAAATGGCGATGAACTAAATAAAAATTGACTTCCTATTTAATTATTTATTTTTAATTTAAATTTACTGCCAAATTAATGATACATTTTGGAATTACACAAAACTTTAATAATAAATTTTTTAGTATTAATAAATGCTAATGGTAATAAATATTTTATTCATAAAAAATGATATAAATATTAGGATTTCTTGTCACAATCATGCTGTTAATCAATTGGATGCATGAATATCCAATTTAATCAAAATTGCTATTATAATTTCAATTCTAACCAAATTCTCATTTCAATTTTTATTCAAAACAAATTTTCAATCATTTTTAAAGGCTTTTTAAATATGTTCATCATTTATGATCTATTCCTTGATAAAAAAAAGAGTGATTTATAAACAAATAAACGTATTCTTGGCTAATTCATTAAAAAAAATTTAATGAATTATCCAAGAATACATTTATTAAACACAATTTTATTATTATCTGAATTTCTATAAAAGAAAATAAACAAACATAATAAAAATTGTTTTTAAAGAATTTAGATTTATATTTATAATACAAAAATTATTCATTGCGTTACAAGATTTTTTAAAATGTGTAATATTTCTTTTTAAATCCAGCATAATATATGTTCATTAATTTTCATATACATATAAAATATTTCCTAAAATTACGTTTTTATAAAATTGATATTTGTAAAAAAAATTAATAAATTGAATAATAAAATTAATTAAATTAATTTAAATAAAATGTAACCGAATTATGATACGTGCGAAATGTATTCAAATAAAAACTTAATTGAACAAAAATTAAATTGGAAGCAAAATAGTCCTTTAAAATATTTTTTATATTCAACGCAATGCTTTTGCAACACTTTTATTTCTAAATAAAGCATAATTGACGAAAATATTTTACACAAAATTTTATAAAGATTAATTATTCAGTTTTACTGCATTCGATATCACCAAAGGTTTCGTAATGACAGAATTTGTGATTATCAGGAAACACATATTGCAATATAATTATGTAAATTTTAACAAATTTAAATATTAGAAAATTTATTTTGCTTATATTTTTGAATTTATTATAATTCAGTAAATAAGTTAAATAATAATAGATAAATTATAATTTTCAAATATATTTACGAATCAAGTTATTTACAAAGTAACAATTATATATTTGGATGGATTTCCTTTTATTATACATCCATTGTTTGCCAAATTTTCTTATTAGGTACTTTTAAATAGTAATTAGTTTGCGATATTTTGAATAAAACGAGTACAAATTTAAAATTACTTGCTAAATAATTTTTAATTAAACAAATAAATTCTGAAATTTATCTTTAAAATAAAAATTTACTTTAATTTATCTGTAACAACTTTCATTTTTTGTAAATTTGTTTCAAATAATTATTTTACACAATTTTTTTTTCATTCTTTTACATTTTTTTCGTTTTTTTCGTTTTTTTTTTTTTTTTTTTTAACAATAAACATTTTTTAAAAAGTATTTTTTTTTAATTATTATTTTAAATGAGCAATTCATTAGAAAAACAATTGCGAAAATTATTTCATAAAACATTTTTGGTTTATTTACAAACATTAATACAAAAAAATATTTTGAAAAGAAAAGTTATTTTTTAAACAAAATCGTTTTCACTTTTGTATTTTTAGAAAAATTATTATTCATAAAATCAAACAAATTCAATTTTTGATTAAAAAAAAAAAACCTAACAAATTTGAACAAATGAATTAAAAATCAATTCTTATGTTATAATAATTATTTTATTAAATTATAACCACTTTTATTACCTAAATATGAGACAAAAATTAAAATTCATTTGGAAATATAATCAAGTATTGGTCAATAATAAATACGGTGTTTTTTTTTTTTTTTTTTTTAAACTTTCGTTGGAAAATTATTTTTCAATAAACATTTTTAAAGTATTTTTTATTATTATTTTAATTAAACAAATCATTAGAAAGAAAATTGTGAAAATGTTTTGGTAAAACATTTTTAGTTTATTTACAAATATTAATATAAACAAATACTTTTGAAAAGAGAAGTACTTTCTTTTAAACAAAATCGTTTTCCCGTTCATATATTTAGGAAAGCACATTATTCATAAAATCAAAACAAAATCAATTTTCGATAAAAAAAAATTAACAAAGTTAGAACAAAAGTAAGCAATCAATTTTTTATGTTATAATAATTATTTTATTAAATTTTAACTACATGTATTATCTAAATACGAAGCAAAATTAAAATTCATTTGAAAATATAATCAAATATTAGTAAAAATATATTTCTTTTGTGTAAAAAAATTCGTCTGATAATTTTTTTCCAATAAACATTTTTAAAGTATTTTTTTATTATTTAAATTGAGCAATTCATTAAAAAGTAATTGTGAAAATGTTTTTGTAAAAATTTTGGTATATTTACAAACATTATTAATACAAGCAAATATTTTTGAAAAAGAAAAGTACTTCTTTTAAACAATAAAGTACTTTTTCTTTTGTTTTCCTTTTCGTATTTTTAGAAAAAATCATTATTCATAAAACAAAAACAAATTCAATTTTGATTAAAGCTAACAGAGTTTGAACAAAAGATTGATATAGAAATGGGACTACCCTGTTCTTTTATTCAGACGTATATTAATTAAATATTTTCATAATATAAAATAAGAAAATTAACTCTTAAAAAATTACTATTCCCAATGTTTAATGTTTAAGAAACCTATTCTTACTTATTAGCCAAATAATTTATAGATTTGTTTAAAAATAAAATCTTAATTTTTTAATTGAATTTAAAATTGTCAATATATTAGTAAAACATGGATCAGAAAGATAAGATTAAAGTGAAACATTAATTTTTTTCAATTTAAAAAAGATTATTTATAAGAATTCAAAATGTAATATAGTATTGATACGGCAAAATTTCAATAAAGCCTTTTAATAAAATTTTGTTTTTACTCTTTTTTAAAAACTTAATTTTATTTTTTTATTTCTATGTTTTTTATTTGAATTATTTCATGAATCCATAATATAATGAAGTTCATAATATTTAATGTATAATCATATTCATAATATTCATATTTGGATATTTCATAAAATATATCCATTAACAGATGAAAATTTATCAAAGAGGAAATGTTTTTAAAACATTTAATCACATATATCACTTTAAGAGAGTGTTTTATCGAAAATAAATAAATATACCACAAGTAAAATGTATAAAATCTAAAAAGGAAAAATTATGCTTGCTTTATACACAATTTTTCTAACATTGTAAAACTTCGTGGAACTTTTATGACTTTTGATGAGAAAAACTTTTAATAAATTTTTAAGGAACTTTTAATTCCTTAGAACATTTAACGACTGCATGGTTCCATCATATGTGTTATATATTTAAAAAAAAAATTACAAAATAATGTATCGTTCAAATAATAAATATTAAAAATTTTATTTTCTCATTATCTTTGAAAAATAACAATGACTTAAATTGTTCGAATTTAAAGTTTTTATCAATGTTCATGTAATATGTATGCCATACTTTAATTTTAAAGTAGATCTTAAAGAATTTATGATAATATTTAAATAACAGTTTATTATACTTATACAATAACTACTTTGATATATTATTTATAATATTTATTATATGCTTATATTATAAAAATGCATTTATTTATGAATATAATGTTATAAGATTTGTTTTCAGACGATTTTTTCATATCTTTTAGTTCATATTTTGAAATTGAAATTCTGTGTTTTTACTTGAATTTTAAAAATTTATTAATTATTCAGAATTTAAGAATCTTAAAATTAAAATTTTACTTAAAATTTATAAAAATTTTGCAAAATATTTTTAATATTCTTATACATTAATTTCTTTAATATACTATTTATAATAATATTTATTACATGCATTTTATATACATGCATAAATATGCATTTATTTTTGAATATAATTTATAAGATTACTTTTCAGACGATTTTTTTTCATATTCTTTAATTCATATTTTGAAATTAAAAATTGTATCATTCGTTATACTTGAATTTCTAAAGAATTTATTAATTATTAAGAATTTTCTTAAAGAATTTATAAAAATATTGCACAAATATTTTTAATATACTTATACATTAACTACTTTAATATACTATTTATTACATACTTATAAATATATATATATATATATATATATATATATATGCATTTATTTATAAATATAATTTATAAGATTTCTTTTCAGACGATTTTTTTTCATATTCGTTAATTCATATTTTTAAAAATGATTTGCATTTGTTATCTAAAATGTCAAAAAGATAAAACTTATTTACGTGTAAAGTTTTTCTTTTATATTATTTAAGAAAAGAACTAAATTTTTAAAAATTGTAAAATACTAAATTAAAAGTGTTTTAAATGAATTTTAAAATAGTTTCTTTTTTATAAAGTTATTTCAATGATTGACTTATATTTCATGATGTAATAAGTGTTTAAATTTGTAAAAAAAATAAAATTTAACTTCAACTTATCAAACGATTGTTAATAAATAATTTTAAATATAATATTTTTAATACAAAAAAATCATTTTTTTTTGTTAAATCTAAATTTCTTTTTATAACATATTCAATAGAAATATTTATTTTTGGTAAACATAGAATATTTAATTTTAAATTTTATTTTCTTTTAAGTTGCTAACTGAAAAGCGATTCTTAAATTAAATAAAACAAAGATTTATTTTTAGATAGGTATTACGTAAGTAATAATTAATTAAAGAATTTGAATTCAATAAATTTATATTCATTAAATACAAAATTGTTAAAAATTAAAGTATTGAATACATTTTTTATGTATATGTTTGAGAGAAACATATACGTAAAAAATATATGTATATGTTTCTAGACACATTATACTTTTAAACACATTAAATAAGTATCGCTAAAAATGAACATATGTAAATAAATTTACACATGATATTTTCAAAAGAAATTTATAATTTTTGAAAATTTAAATAAAACAAGTATTTGATGTTGTCATTTTTTTTCTTAATATGAAACTTACGTTATTACTTTAGGTATAGTTGATCAAATATTAAATTTAAAAAAAATGCATGAATAGAACACATACATTAAATAATTAAAATTATAATTGTTATAAATTTAAATTATAATTATTAATATAATATTATAATATTTTTATTATTATTGTCTATTAATATTATAATATAAATTAAATTATACCTATTAAATCAATTTAAAAGGTGCTAATTTATAGTTATAAAATTCAATTATTATGAAATTTAATATAGCTTAAAAATTAAAAACGAGTTAAAATTCATAAAAATTTCGATTCTCAATTTTTCTTTTCATCTAACTTTTGACTAAGCACTAATCAACAATATTACATATAAAATTTATTCAATAAATGATAAACCTAAAGTACCACCTAACTATAGCTAGTAACTTTTTAAAAATTAAATAAATAATAATAATAAACTCACGTTTAATCCACGTTGCAAGAAAACCAACCAAAGTTTTTATCTCCTCAAAACTTAGAACGACTCCCAAAGAATCCACAGGTGTTTCCGATTTAAAATGTTCCAAAAATTTGCACTTCCAGTCTTTGTTAAACCAGAAACATCCAAAGTTCGAAAACCAGAAACCAAGTTCGTGGAAAACCCCGACCACGCGGCAGACAACAGAGGGGAAGAAGAATTTTTTACCTGTGTCCGGCGAAATGGAGGTCTGTGTCCACCTGCTCCAGGAGAGATACCTGGGGTCTTCCCAATCGATCCGGAGAGGGCCCGCCCCTCTGACGTCACTCTCTTCCGAGGACACACCCTGAGGAGAGACGCGGACAGGGAGGATGGGGAGGAAGTTCGGATGGTGTCACCATCCCCGCGCTTGATTAATAGTCGTTCGCTGTTCTAAGAACTTTTGCGAAAAACGGCTTAGATGGTTTCGAGGTTTAGCGGAAATGGATACGGCTTTAAATTCTCCACAGCTGTATTTTTCAAAGTGAGATATTTTTAAATAATTTAGTTTCGATATACAATGGATGTTTGTAGTGGTTCAGAATCCCTTTTAAACCGTAGGTCCCGGTCTGATAGGATCGTAGAGTGTTATTATTGTGACTCCGCGTCCGTAGCTTATCTTCAAGCTACAAGCACCCTAGGTAGTGCCAATTGTGTAACGTAGGTAACGCTTGCCTTAAGGCATCAAGACATTTGACTTAGTGTTTACCAGCTGCAGTAGAACAAAAGTTTGGATATATTAAAACAACAAGAAATTCACAGAGCCAGAAGTAGTTGTAGTAAATGTGCAATAAATATATTGTTATTTGCAAATTCCTGGCTCTTTGATTTAAGATCATGCTCTACTAGAAAGGCTTGGTGTGGTTTGGTCTGTCGCTCTACTGTCATTTTCTGCACACTTTGAGTTAATTAAACCAGGACCTACAGTATAATTATAGGTTATTCGTGGATTCGAACTACTCACCGACACGATTCAAACTTGAAGCCTGTGATACCAACGGTCAGAGCTCTAACCAAAAGACAGCTCTACTGAAATTGGAGACTAGCTGAAAGAAAGTATTATGTATTAGATCTTCACCCTCTTAACTGAAACCATTTAAAAGCATATACTGATAGTCTGTTTTATCATTATACCATTCTTTCGCGTGTCATCGGCTGATTACCACGTTTCTACAAAATTTTAATCAATTATCTCGAAAAAACGATCTCTTGGAAAGATTCTTGCGCCTCCTTTCCCTGTTTATGTTGTAATAGCTGATATTGCGGGTGTATTTTGTAAAGGTGAGTCTCCACAGAGATACTAAATTCTCAATTCGAAGTACACCAACCTAACGAAAACCTAGGACAGGAGATCCGGCTTGCAACTGAGTGGCGTTTTAGATCGGGAGTTTTTAGTAGCTCATTGAAAACCCACCTTACCGCCGCATCCATTGTAATCCAGTGTCAAAAAGTCAAATATTCAACTTAAGTATCTTATTAAATAAACTGTATCAATATCGATTAAATCTTCAGTATGACAAAGATAATAAATATATTTTTTTTGATAATTTAAACACAAACTAGCTTTAATTGACCAAGAAAATGAATTCTACGTCACATTATAAGGTTATAGTAGAGACTTCAAAAAAATTCAATTCAATTCAAAAACGCTCAAGTTTTTAAAATTATATGTAAATAAATAAACTAAACAAAAATCAGCTTCCTTAATAAATTTAATAAATGTATATGTTTATATATATATATATATATATATATAGTATAACAAAAACATTTGTGCCCAGGCGTGTTTAGTTGTGTTATATAGAAACCCTGTTTTAAGAGTTTCTCTTGATAGCAGGAGGACTGATTTCAGTAACGAAGGTAAAGTACGAATTTCAGTACAAGGTAAAATAAAGTTTATTTATTTGTTCTTTTGTAGCGAAACAGATATTTTATCATTTAAAATGAAGTTATTGTATTCTTGATAAATACCGTGCTCCCTCCCTCCCACACACTGGCAATTGCACCCCCCTTCTTCCTCCTTTAAAGTTCAGGAGAAATGGTCAGTAGGCCTCAAGACTCTCACCGAGAGGAAGTACAGTACAACTTGCTCTACAACTGAGAAACGTTTAGTTTATAGTCTCTCCTCCGGGGAGGAAATATATTTAACGCAACCTTGCGTATTAGTTGGCCTACGGACTCTCACCCGGAAAGGAAGTATCTTTCGCGCATTCTGCCTATGGCGGAGTATCGAGTTTTCGTCTTAGAAGTGGAATCCTTCCATGAATCTATAATTATTGTCTTTAAATGTGTTACATATTGTATGTGTGTGATGCTTGGTGTGTGAATAAAGCTGTGAATACTCAAACGGTGCCTCAAGTGTCTCAACCGAAGTACACTCATTTATATATGTTTGCCCAAACTGTACATTACAAGAATAAATTACTAGAAAATTTACACGAAAAGTAATACCCGATGGCGACTAAATACATAAGTCTTTAAATAACTCTACATTAATGATACCTTTTTTTTTTTCGACGCGGAAAAATAGAAATGAAAGCTTAAAGGTTTTAAAATTTTGAAAGTTTCAATCATTCATTCACGTCGCGACTTTATTGACATCATTTTAATATCGACTCATTTAGCCTTGTTTTTGAACTTTTTTTTTTTTTTTTTTTTGTCTTTTCTTTTAAATTTGACCCTCCTTTGGAAAACCCCTGAAATATTAATTCAAAAAACAAAGTGGTCTAACGATATCTAGAGATACTTTAAAAAATTATTATAACACTTCCAGTCTTTTCTAAGGTTAGCTTTGATGCACTTCAAGTACGCACTTCAGTTTTGTTTATATAGCATTATTTTTGTGTAAATTTTATTCAAAAGTTTAAAAAACTAAAGGATGATTTAGGAATTGAACATAACTAAAAACTAATACAGAAAAAAAAAATTTAATGTAGGTGGAAAGTCCTAATTAACTGCTTTATTATTATTATTTCTGGAATTCTTTATAAGCAAAGGGAAAAATTACTAGTATTTTTGCTATTGAAAAGATCTTTATTTATGTTGTTGTTCTAATGCAGTTGCCAATACATAAACAGTTAATCCTTTTGTCATAAGTAAGGGCTGCACCGCTATTACTCAATTAGCACTACCCAGGAGGCACGCGTAATTTGAAGATAGGCTACGGACGCGAGCAACACTCCCCCACAACGCTCTACGATCCTGTTAGACCGGGACCTATGGTTTAAAGTGGATTCCGAGCCATTACGAACATCCATGGCACCGCCGGGACTCGAACCGGAACCCGCGCTAGAGTGCCAGAGTGCCAGAAGAGAGAGATCTTTATCTTTTATATAATTTATGAGAAAATTTATCTTTATATAACTTGTTAAATAAAAAGTTACAGTTAAGTTCTCTAAGAAGTTACAGTACTCTTGTTAACTTACAGCATGTAATAGTAATTCTCTATTTGTAATTTCATTTTATCATTTTATCCCTTGCTTTCAATACAGGCGTGATAGTTTGGAAATACCAGTATTAAAAATGTGTAATTATCTTTGAACAATTTCTGGAGTCGTCAGTTATACAACATGTATCAGTATATATATATATGATGAGAGAGAGAGAGATTCGGCCCGCGGGCCAGTTATAAGTAGTAGTAACAAATCAACAAGAACTTTGAATTTGAAAATATGCAAGTACATTATTTTCGAAAAGTCGTAACCTTCGACCAGTTCAGCGGCCTGATGGCCAAGTGGTTAGCACTCTGGCCTTTGGAACCACAGGCTTCAGGTTCGAATCCTGATAGTTTTATGTATGTATGTATGTCTGTTAGTGATTCGGAATGGTTAAATGGTTGGTCCCGATCTAATTAGACCAAAGTGCAAAAAAAAAAAAAAAAAAAAAAAAAAATACCGTAAATGAAAAACCAAATTAAATCAACTATTTCAGCTGATTATTATTTCAGCAGATTTTTTTGTCATAAATGTAGCTTATTAATCGTTATTTAAGTAAAACCTCAAAAGTAAAATAAGTAAAAAGTAAGTAAATTTTTTTTATATTGCTTGTTTATTATTTTTTTTAGATCAGGGGTCTCAAACTACGGCCCGCGTGACAAATCCGGCCCGCGACAGCGAATAGTTTATTGTTGTTGTAATAAGTTGGATAAAAAACACAGAAACACATGAGTTTTATTTACTTGCTAGGTAAAACTTAATGGAAAGCATAATACGCAGAAAATTTAACTTAAGCATAACAACTAACAAATAACTAACATAACAACTAACAATAATTTAAATGAATCCCACTAACATTATAAACTAGTAGAACATGCCGCGGTTACCCTCGGTAGTTATACCTTCTTATTTTCGCTTTTAACCACTAGATGTCGTCAAGTGTCACGGTCGTATCGATATACACAATAGTAATTGTAGTCATTGAACCAGCTAATTTAGCAAGCGTATGCTTGCTCAGAGCGCGTACTCGGCGACTAGTCTAGAAATTATAGATAATGGCAGAAAAATTAAAACGGTTTTGGCCCTTGGTACTTACTGGAGTAAACAGTATGGCCCTAAGGCTGGTAAGTTTGGAGATCCCTGTTTTAGATGAAGAATTGATTTATTTCTGCAGGAATAACAAGTAATATATATAAAAAGAATTTTAAAGTCAATTCCTACTTTTTTTCATTCTATTGCAGAAAGTCCTTTATAAATAATTTTCATTCATTTTTAAGTTTATCTGGCGCTATCTATTGGTTGATATATGCAACTTAATTCTAAAAATAAAACCTAAAATTAATTAATTCAATTTAATTACTGAATTAATATTTGAAAAAACTGCACAATATAAATAATGCTTTTCTTTTAATGCGTATAATAAACTTACGTGTGAATATGATCTTTTCACTAAATCGCTTTGAGTTGGATTGTACGAATACAAAATATTGATTTTCACGAATACAAATCATTGATTCTTGTTAAACTCTGTAGGGAAATTAATTAATTTATGACGAAGTTATTCTTTATATCAGAGTTTAAGAAGAATCCACTAAATCGTATTCGAGGAAAATTCAAAAGTTTTCATAAATAATAACCAGTTTAAGTAACAAGTAACTTAACAAGTAATATATAAAAAAAAAAATTTTTAAAAGTCAATTCTACTTTTTTTTCACTCTATTGCAAAAAGTCCTTTATAAATAATTTTTTTATTCATTTTTTAAGTTTATCAGGGGCCCTCTATGGGTAGATAGATGCAACTTAAATCTAAGAAAAACTAAAATTAATTAATTAAATAATTAAATTAATATTTGAAAAAACTGTATTAACACTAAGCGTCATCCACTGCAAGTTCAAAAAAAAAGTATTTGAACTTGAGTGGATGAATAAAAATATCTTTTATGAACGATTGAAAATTTGAACAAGATATATATAGGGAGAGTGTGAGCTAATAGAAGGAATTGAAAAGAGAAATGAAAATTTCTCGATCGGTGTGTTTTTGATGAACGCCAGAATGTTAGCGGAACAGAGAGGGGGATTCTCTGCTGTCATCTGGCGATTATTGAAGGCGTGTCCATTCCTTCCAATCCCCGGACGACAATTCCCCCGGTTCTCGTTCAAGCCGGACTTAATGGATTCGTCCGATAACGAGCGGATTGGAGGCTAATGCCTTTTAAAGGTGCCCCCGGGGACTCTTTCTGGGAATGGTGGAACCGCACCTAATAATGGACGATTTAAAATTGCATTGGGTGTTATGGATTGTTTGAGTAAATGCTTATAGATAGGCGATCTTTATCAGGTTGTGGATGGTAATAGAGTAGACACTTTGGTGAAGGATCAAAGTTCTGTTCAGTGAATGATGGATTAAATAGGTCTTTTTCAACACAATGCATTTCCGTCTATGTGCTATTACAGGTTGACAAAACTTTTCAACTGTGTATATTATAATCTGTCTAAGAGATTTAATGTAGGCATTTATTAGTTTAAGATAATTCAATTTGCTTATAATGTTCTGTAAGCAGTCTTTATCATTTTCAATATGATTACTAGTTTCCCTAGAATCATATGTGCATTATAATACATGTGTTTTTTCTTTCTAATGCAGCTGGCAAAAAAACACTTAGACAGCTTGGTCTTGGATGCCTTAAGGCAAGCTGCACAGACGTTACTCTGCATTACCCAGGGGACGTCTTGTAGATAAGCCACGGAGTAACAACGCCCCCAACACTCTACATTAGACCGGGACCTCGGTTTAAAGTGGATTCCGAACCACTACAAACATTGACGGGACTCGAACCCGAAACCTGTGATACCAGCGCCAGAGTCATTCAGGCCATCACAAAAGCCACGAGGCCCCTCGTTTTTGAAACATTGTCTACAAAAAATGCCGCTAGTGGATTGAATCTCAGCCCTCATGCTCCTTAGCCAGGCGGACATAACATTCCTAAAAGCATCGAATCGTGTCATCCTTATTATTGTAATTTTCTTTCAATGCAGCAGGCAAACACAGACAGCTTGGTCTTTGGATGCCTTAAAGCTGCACAGACGTTACTCACTTTGCATTGCAGAGGGGGGCGCGTGTAACTAGAAAATAAGCCACTGTCGTGGAGTAGCAATGTCCGCAACGTTCTACGTTCTAGACCGATCATATTAAACTACAAACATCCATGGCACCGCCAGACTCGAACCCGAAACCTGTTGTACCGAGCGCCAGAGCGCTAACCACTCGACCCATTCAGGCCCATATATAATGCATAATGTATATATATATATATATACACACACACACACGTAACTAATATATATATTTATTTAATCATTCAGAGAGGAGGTGTCATATTGCCTATCTAACTATGATCACGAAAATAATATGGTTCTATGGTCCAACAGTTTCCAAACATGACAAAAGTTCCTATTCATTAAAATATTTAAAAAACTGCATTAATAGAACTTTTAATCGATAAAAAGTGTCTCTGTAATTTGTCTCTGTAATCTCTGTATTGTCATTAGAACAGTAACAAGAACGTTTAATTACTACTATTAAAGCTAATTTTTTTGTTATTATACAAGCCTTCAATACATTTCATAATAAATACTTCATACTACAATTGAATCATTACTACAATTACGATCATGAATGTCTATTTTAGCCTATCATTTGGGGTTTAACTTAATAACAGCTAAACCAAATTTCACTTCAAATTTACTACTTTATGTACTTTGTTGCTTTTTTTTTATTTATCATTTCCGTCCATTTATCACATAGCTGAAGAGTCATATTAACTTTTTATTCGTTTCCAAACATGACAAATTAAATTTGGAAGCATTATGTTTAAACTCAATGCAAAATCATGTATAAGCTAATAATTATTGTACTTGTTGTTACAATAGTTTCAATGCAATTCATACTTCGTTCACATCAAAGTTCATGCCATTTGTATATTTTATTTGTTAATTTTTTGTTGCAGATTTCATTTTTGATTGTTACTTTAGGGAGAAAAAATATCATTTTGTGTTATGATGCAATTCAAATTTTGGTACGTTTTTTTGTTTGCCAAAACCATATATATATATATATATATATATATATATATATATATATATATATATATATATATGTATATATATGTATTAATATATGCGTAT